>ML828934.1:133063-159843 GCA_009831015.1 Picea engelmannii
ATGCAGATTTTGACCTTAAAGAAATGACCTTTTAACCTACCACCCAAAACTTAAACCCCTCTTTCAAGACACATACATGGAAAGGAACTACTAACCTTTTTACTGATGTTTGGTGTAGATCCTCCGTTGCGCTTTGCCCGCTTGCTTGCGCTGCTCCTTCCAAAGTTAATCCTGCAATCAAGACAAAACACTACGCATGCATGCTATTTTTCTACTTGAGGGTTAGAAATTAAGCATAAATCACACAAATCACATATAACTCATGCATTGGGACGGGAAAAGTATTATTTTATTAATCTCAAAATGAATCAATTTACAATAATGATAGAGACCGGCCACCGCTTTTTGATCCTGATCCTGGGCTCCTCCTCTTCTTTTTTCCTCCAACTGCTTTGTGTTAATTCTCCTTAGGCTTGAGTAAAGGCTAAAGGGTTGGGACAAATTGATTTGGCAAATGGGCAGAGTTTCTTCGCTATAATTTTTTCCTCCTCCAAATAGTACCCCTACCCCTTCTTTTATAGGCTAGAAGGAGCTAGGGTTTTGGACGAACTCTCGGCCATGCATGGTCGGGAGTTTCAGTTAACTGACCCATAGCTTTTTGTCCCATCGGCAACTTTTCGTTTTTTGTGATTCTAAAGGTAAACGCGGGCTGTAGTGGGCCTGCTAGCGTTTTCTTTTGGATACACGTGGGCTGTAGTGGGCCAGCTAGCATGTACTTTTTAAAAATGGAGTTTTTAGAAGAGTTGTTCAGTAGTTTTTTGGCAAAGAAGGGATATGAGTTGGCCTGATGCCAGGTAAGCATGTGTGGTGCAATTTAGGGTTATAACAGATGCCCCCTAATGTGTGAGGTTAGAAGAGCATCCGATGGCCGAAATACATTACCAATCTTTTACCAATCTGTACTGATATGCTGAATGAGTGAGCCCAAGAATCAGGAACCAGGAGGTGTCGTCTGCAAAACAACAAATGTCTCACCGAGGCGGGCATACCCATGCTCGGGATAAACTAGAACCATGGCTATCAATCAAATACACTGTAGATCCATGTCAAATAACTATAAAGAGTAGTCGCGAATGATACACAGCGGAGCTACATCTCGAAATCAAAAAGATATACATATAAAGTATCCATCTCCCAGAAGTTGATTCGGCCTGATGGTTGTACTTCAGAGCTCGAGCAACAACTTCAAAGTCTTCTATACTCGGGTAGGAGTGTAATATGAGTGTACGACTTCACTACCTAGAGGTCTTCGACGGCTCGTCGGTTATGGACTTGATAATCTTGATGATCGGACTGAAGGCTTAAGTGATTTCGAACAAAGACTTGATTGGACGTTCAGGATGGTTGGGTATGCGGACAAGAGACATATTGCAGAGGGGCCGACTCAGGCTTAGTGACAAACTTCCCTTGGACGATAGCACGACAAGTGATAAGACTCATGCAGCATATCTGTGAATCATAAGTCTACGAAGCAGGAGGCAACGCAAACTCTCCATAGGTTTGGAAGAGTAACCAAACGGTGGAGGACCTATATAGCGAGAAAAAGCTTCCTAAGGTCGTACTACATCCCATAGCTTGATGATCAAACGGACAGATGTGCTTCATCCAAGGGCGACTCATTATGCTGCCAATAAAGAAAATACTTTTCCCATCCTCTTTTTGGGGTATATTTGTTTTTTTTGTTCTTTTTGATAGTTTTTGGAAAATAATAAAGGAATATTACGTTACAATGGAGGAATGAGTACAGCAAACATACAATCTCAAGGAACAAGGACAAGACTGATGTTCTAGGGAAATGATACTCGGGAAAAATCCTCCAGTGGCCAAAGGTGTTAAGACGCAGAAGCAGACTGTTACAAGGTTGATGGGTAAGGTATGCTAATCCGGTTGATAGAACACACAATGGTAACGTCCTTCGATGTAAGTTTAACAAGCCCAGAGAAGGTAAGCTCGGTGGTTTTCATATTTAGAGAGTCTGAAAAAGCATAAAAGGAAACTCCATTGGGGTACATTTTTCGACAATAGTCTAGTTGGTTCGAAAAAGGGATAAACTAGCACCGACTAGACGTCAATTCAAAACCATTTTAACGAGTGTGAAAAGGACAAGATCACTCAGCTATTTTTTCACTTTTAAGGAGTCTGAAAAAATCTTAACTATGGACTCCGTCAGGAATGTTCTTTTGGACCATTTTAACGAGTGTGAAAGAATAAGGTCACTCAACGATCTTTTCAATTTTAGGGAGTCTGAAAAGAGCTTAACTATGGACTCCGGGGGGTTTCTTTTTCGTAAATTTAGTCCCTCAGGCCCGAAAAAGGAATAAAATTATACCTGAGGATACTCTTCTAAGGAATGGAAATTCAATAGAGTATTCCTTTGTTCGTACAGTTGACCGTCCGGACCGAAAAATGGGTAAACTACCGCCGGACAGACATGACTTCAAATTTCAGTTTAACGAGCGTGAAAGGTCACAAGATCACTCGGCAATCTTTTCATGTTTAGAGGGTCTAAAAATGGCTTAAAAGGAGACCTGTTTAAGGAACGTTCTTCTGGACCAATTTAACGAGTTTGAAGAAACAAGGTCACTCGGCAATCTTTTCATCTTTAAGGAGTCTGAAAAGGGCTTAAAGAAGACTCCATAATGGTTACTTTTCTCAGTTAATCCGGATGAGATTGAAGAATCCACGGATCCTCAAAGTAAGTCGTGTGGAACGACGAAACATGAAAAATCTCAGCCTTGTGGTGACTCGATATAAACTGGACATCGTTATGAGGAGGTGGGTAATCAAAGGTACCCATCAAGAATGGGCACAAACCAACTCCTACATTAACGACACCGGGCTGAGGATTATCAATCATGGGAACCATGGATGCCCCCAAAGTTGGGTCAGGTCTAGAGAAGGAAAATTGATCAATGGTCACTATCCGACCCTCGTGTGGAAACAACAAGACTCGAAAAACTGTAGCAACCACAACTTGCATAGCATAAGTCCAACTCTGCCCTAACAAGAGGTTATAGTCAAGGGGAGCATCGACTACCTCTACTTCAACGCACATGGTCTTCCCTCCTAACTGCACAGGGAAAGAAGGAACGATGCCATGCGGTCGGAAAGAACGACCGTCGAACCCAGTGAGGAGAGTAGGTGATGGAGACAAAGCGGGCTGACCAATGGCTTTCCAACATGCTAACAACATAACGCAAGTCGAAGCGCCCTCATCGACCACTGTGCGGAAGATATTTCATGTAAAGGTTTTTGTGGGATGAGCCACTACTATCTAAAACGCGACGTTGTAAGGCAGATGAGGTTTCAAGTCAGTTGTATCTAACATGATGGTACCCGGGTTACAAGTCTCAGTAGAGCCTAAAGCAGTCAACAAGGCTTTCCTCTGAGCAGGGCAACTTTGGAGGACCTCCAAAGCGGACATTGCGCAAGGGGTTTGTGATAAATCTTCCACCACAGAGTAATTCTGGGCGGCCCTTGCGTTTGGGTTGTGAGAAGCTTTTTTAAATGCACCCTTTGGGATGCATGTCATTGTTTCACCCAACGTCTTCTCGATTTGTAGAGGAAGAGATGGGATCTTGGCTTCTTTACCCTTCTCAGAGGCGCTTGGTTTACTATAGTCGTGTGCTCTAGTCGTTCTTAAAGCATCACCTCTGACCATATATGCGTTCGCAGATGAGGAGTTATTTGGAGGAGGGCAGGTTTCCTGACTGCCCCCTTCGGCACTTGTAGAGGCTTGAGTTAAATTTTGCCCATGCTGAAAGGGATTTGTCAACACGGCTTGTTGTTGCTGTGTGACAAACTTCTGGGCCTCTGCAAGTCGAGGACATAGATGAGTCAGGTGGTCTTCTACACACAAGTTGCACGGATACCTCACCTTCCGTTTTTCTGTGGTGCCCTCGCCAGCATTCTCAGTGGGTTTTTTGTCCCCCTTACCCTTCTTGCGTTGTTTTTTCTTCCCTTCAGGTTGCTAGGTGGCCTTTGGGTTAGTCGTCTGTACGGAGTGTACTTCCGACGTTTGGGTAGGAGGAGGAGCCAAAGCAGTAGTCTGGCTGGCCACTAAGTGTTGTATAGATAATTATTGCAATTGTTTTGTCAATTGCTCAGCGGGCTTAGTTTGTGTTGAACCAACTATACCATCGGCATGTGGTCCAGCTCTTTGTCTAGTTTTATCCAGTATCGATTGTGGTGCATCCGGCAAGATGTTGTACAATAAACCAGACTGAGAATAGATGAGCTCAAATTGTTGAGCCCTCATGATGGCATCTTATTCGGAGAAAACTCCTGAAGTCGCGACGTCTTTGGATAATTGTGGGACTAAAGACTTAAGGAACCACTCAAGCAGGAATTCTGGTGGAACTGGTACTTTGATTAGACTCTTTCGGCGTCGCCACTCTCGGATATGATCAGAGATATGGTCTGCGATCGTCTGTTCGAAATTGGCCAGCAGCTCTGTGCCAGCGTCGTATCTCACAGGTAATTGAAAATGGTTAAGGAAGGCCATCACCAGTTCGCCAAAAGAAGAATATCTTGAGCGATCAAGCTCGATGTACCATTTCGCGGCACTCCCGATAAGAGTGCGTTGAAACAATCGCAACTGGACAGAGTCATCTTCAAATGAGTTAGATGAACACCAAAGATGGAAAGTAGTCACGTGATCACCTGGATCTTCGTTAGGCTTGGCCTCGAATTTTGGGATGTCCGAAGGCAACTTTGTTGGCATAGGAGGCCAACGTGGATCATGACAAATAGGATCATTTAACAACCTTGTCAAATCGGGCAAGTGTAACGTCGCCAGGAATGGTAGTTTGGGTTGTTGCTGATAGCCCGGGAAAAAGGGTCCTGGAGTTTGACTGGCACCAGGTTGCCAGGAAAAGTTTGGCTGCTGGCCCGGATTCTGGTAGAAACCATGGCCCTGACCAGCGTAAGGATTTTTCATCTGTGGAGACATCATTGGTTGATTCCCCATAAAGGACATAGGATGTTGGGCATTCATCGTGTTTGACGGACTTTGGGAAGGATTACCCCATGCCGGTCCTTCTGGGAGAGGCATAGAAGTCTGTCCAGGGTTCCATTGACTGTGGAAAGAATTACCCCAAAACGGTATTCCAGAGGAGGGAACGAATCCTTGACCTGAGTTCCAAAGTCCTGCTATATGTGCCCTCGGCGCAGGAATAGTACCATGCGCTGGAGTAGACTGTCCAAAAATGGGAGTGCCCCCAGATGGGAAGGCGGTGGATGCAAAAGTGTTGTTACGGCACGTCCCGTTCCAAACAAATGGCGACGAACCTACCAGCATAGTGTGTGCAGGTGTTCCTTGACTCCCGGCTCCAAATGAACTCGTGTGTGCAGGCTGCTCGGCGGACTGCTGATGCAGACCACCAAGCAAAGGGGACGAAGGAGAGATATGACCTCCAGTATAAGGAAAGGCATTAAAAGGGACAGGAATGCCCCCAAGTTGACCTTGCAGAGGAGCGGTAGAGCTCCCTGCCCCCAGACCCAAAGTCTGTAAAGTGGAGTGAGTGAGTGCAGGACTTGTGCCTGAACTAGGCATACCGTATGAAAACGGAGGGCCGGTCGCACTAGGTGTAAAAGGAGGTGTGGTCGTCGCGATAGATGGGGTCGGTCCACTGTGCAACGTAGTTGTGGCCGAGACCATCGTGGCCCGGACCGCCGACAAAGGCAAGTTAGGAGATGCTTCTCCTGTGGTAGCAACGGTGGTGGGAATGGAAGAATTCTCAGAGGAAGTAACAGCGTTTGTTGCCATAGCTATGTGAGGCACTGACAGGCGTTCGTAAAATAGGATTGGTACGTTGACCGATGGCCAAGTATCAGTGGTTGGGGTTTCAACCGAACCAAGATTGGCGGTTGATTCCTCCGGGAGTTGTTCGGGCACAATGGCTTGCAACCCGGTTGCTTCGAAAGACCCTTGTTGGTCTAGCTTCCGCCTTAATGGTGGCGGGGGTGGCTCCAGTATAACCGGTGGCAGGCCCAGAAGCCTTTGTGACCGGTGGAGCTCGGGATCCTCCACTGTGTGAGAAGATCCAAGACACGCTAAGGTATTCTACACGTTCAAACAATAGCACACACTAAAAAAGAAGCCCCTAAAAGATAAGATAAGAAATCACTAACTATTTTGAAGAACAGTTACAACAACCAACACTAGAGCAACTTATTGGTGCAAGTGCAACTCGAAAACGGAAGCACCCTCCGAGTATACTCTGTAAAGCATGGCCCGATGTTTGTCCTAGGTACCGCGGTATACCCACGTAGTCACCTGTGTATGTACCTATGAAAGATTGGCAACTAGTTTTTCAACACGCGAACAGTCACCAGGCAGGTACAGTCGATAGTCGTGTAGACCATAATGAGCAGGGTATCAAGCTCGAAACCTGTCAAGGGTATCGAGAGAAAATGGTCCGGAAGACAACTGAGGACCTCGAATGGATTCGAGACCCATGAAGCCCCGTGGCAAATGCCAACGACAGAATCCCAAGACAAATCATCGATATGTGTTCTCCACTACGCTCGGTCCGGCTTTGGAGGGGTTATCTCCGCTACCTTTCCTTACGCGACCTCGTGTTTAGCCCCTGTGTTAGAGGGGGGTCCCGGATAACTTCCACAAAACTAGACTTCTACACTCCCTATCACAGACTCCAATGTTTATTTTTGAGTGGCCTTGGAGAGTTTCCTCTCCAACCTATTCCAAGGCCCTAGTTCTGAGCTAGTGTATGAACCCTACAAACCAAAATTCTAATAGATTTTAAATTAGCGTTGCTTTTATAGGATTTTTTACGTCATGGGTATGAAGGTGAAACTGATGGTGTGTAAAGACTCAAAGCAAAAACGAATGAAGAAATGTTGGAAACAAAATGTTTTTACTAAATGCAAAAATCAACAACTTTTCACAAAGAAAGACTTCTTTTCTTTTCAATTTTTCTAAGATTTCATGCAGCAAACATAAAGGAATTTCGCTCGACTACGAGCTACTTATACTCTAAATGCACTGCAAAAACTTATGAACAAAAGACTTCTTCCTAGCTATTGATGCAGAAACACAATCCTCAAACAAAGAAGAAAATGAAGAAGAAATATATATATATATATTTTTTATTTGAGTGCTGAATGAAGCAACAAAGGGAAAATGTCGACAAGCACAAAACCAAGAAAACCAAGCAAAATTCTGGCTTAAAGCGAAGATCGCAAAGAACCAGAGCAAAGACAACCAATGGAAATCAAGAAAACACTGACTCTTACGCTTGTCTAAAAACCATAAAACACAATTTATTTATTTTTTTATTTTTTAATCAACTATCAACTAAGAAAAAAAACAGGCTAAGGGTAAGAGGCCCTAACCTACTGACTGTGCAATCCTAGAATCAAACCCTTGAGAGGAACACTTCTCACCACAGGAAGGGATGAGTGCCCCACCCTGATTGAAAAGCAACCTATCAAGCCCGCTACTATCACTAAAACAACACGCGTGCAAACGCGTGCTGACCCACAACTGCGCGCGGGTACCCGCGGGTTGAACTTGCACAAGCCGCGTGTATGTATAACCTCTAAGACAAAACTAAACACAGACAGCCCAGACCTGGAAAAGGCCTCTGGTATTGATAACCAGGGTCTCCTGAAGGATTGGATGCTTCTTCTTAACAGAAAAGAAAAATAATTGCAAGAAATAACAAAACGCAATAAAGCAAACTGAGACAAGACTGTGAACCAGCAAGACCCAGACAGGATCCAGAAAGCCTCCTGAGAATGTAAAATTCTGACAGAGAAGAGGAGGACTGCCTCTCAAGCTTTCTGACTCCTACACGCTACTGAAACCCTTACAACAAGCGTTCAAACGCAAGCTATAGAAGGTTAGGGTGCGGGCACCCGCGTGCAGGCCTTCTGCAGGCCGCGGGTACCTCTGTGTGTCTCAAAAATTGTCGTCAAGCAATAGTCAGGGAAAACTGGTATAAAGAACCAGGTTCCCTGCTAGCTCAGGCCTTGCAGAAAAACAACAAGCAAAGAAACAGAAAATCTAATTTCTTAAACTACCCAAAGACTCAACCAAACTCGAAAACCCTAAAGAGTATATCTCCCCAGTGGAGTCGCCAATTCTGTTGTTGGGAAATAATACCCTACGGACTAGCAAACTAGGGTAGATTTTCATGTAGATTTTGACCTTAAAGAAATGACCTTTTAACCTACCACCCAAAACTTAAACCCCTCTTTCAAGACACATACATGGAAAGGAACTACTAACATTTTTACTGATGTTTGGTGTAGATTCTCCGTTGCGCTTTGCCCGCTTACTTGCGCTGCTCCTTCCAAAGTTAATCCTGCAATCAAGACAAAACACTACGCATGCATGCTATTTTTCTACTTGAGGGTTAGAAATTAAGCATAAATCACACAAATCACATATAACTCATGTATTGGGACGGGAAAAGTATTATTTTATTAATCTCAAAATGAATCAATTTACAATAATGATAGAGACCGGCCACCGCTCCTTGATCCTGATCCTGGGCTCCTCCTCTTCTTTTGTCCACCAACTGCTTTGCATTAATTCTCCTTAGGCTTGAGGAAAGGCTAAAGGGTTGGGACAAATTGATTTGAAAAATGGGCAGAGTTTCTTCGCTATAATTTTTTCCTCCTCCAAATAGTACCCCTACCCCTTCTTTTATAGGCTAGAAGGAGTTAGGGTTTTGGACGAACTCTCGGCCATGCATGGTCGCGAGTTTCAGTTAACTGACCCTTAGCTTTTTGTCCCGTCGACAACTTTCCGTTTTTTGTGATTTTGAAGGTAAACGCGGGCTGTAGTGGGCCTGCTAGCGTTTTCTTTTGGATACATATGGGCTGTAGTGGGCCAGCTAGCGTGTACTTTTTAAAAATGGAGTTTCTAGAAGAGTTGTTCAATAGTTTTTTGGCAAAGAAGGGATATGAGTTGGCCTGATGCCAGGTAAGCATGTGTGGTGCAATTTAGGGTTATAACAGATGCCCCCTGATGTGTGAGGTCAGAAGAGCATCTGATGGCCGAAATACATTACCAATCTTTTACCAATCTGTACTGATATGCTGAATGAGTGAGCCCAAGAATCAGGAACCAGGAGGTGTCGTCTGCAAAACAACAAATTTCTCACCGAGGCGGGCATACCCATGCTCGGGATAAACTAGAACCATGGCTACCAATCAAATACACTGTATATCCATGTCAAATAACTATAAAGAGTAGCCGCAAATGATACACAGTGGAGCTACATCTCAAAATCAGAAAGATATACATATAAAGTATCCATCTCCCAGAAGTTGATTCGGCCTGATGGATGTACTTCAGAGCTCAAGCAACAACTTCAAAGTCTTCTATACTCAGGTAGGAGTGTAATATGAGTGTACGACTGCACTACCTAGAGGTCTTCGACGGCTCGTCAGTTATGGACTTGATAATCTTGATGATCGGACTGAAGGCTTAAGTGATTTCGAACAAAGACTTGATTGGACGTTCAGGATGGTCGGGTATGCAGACAAGAGACATATTGCAGAGGGGCCGACTCAGGCTTAGTGACAAACTTCCCTTGGACAATAGCACGAAAATGAAGACAAAACACTACGCATGCATGCTATTTTTCTACTTGAGGGTTAGAAATTAAGCATAAATCACACAAATCACATATAACTCATGCATTGGGACGGGAAAAGTATTCTTTTATTAATCTCAAAATGAATCAATTTACAATAAGGATAGAGACCGGCCACTGCTCCTTGATCTTGATCCTGGGCTCCTCCTCTTCTTTTGTCCTCCAACTACTTTGCATTAATTCTCCTTAGGCTTGAGGAAAGGCTAAAGGGTTGGGACAAATTGATTTGGCAAATGGGCAGAGTTTCTTCGCTATAATTTTTTCCTCCTCCAAATAGTACCCCTACCCCTTCTTTTATAGGCTAGAAGGAGCTAGGGTTTTGGACAAACTCTCGGCCATGCATGGCCGGGAGTTTCAGTTAACTGACCCATAGCTTTTTGTTTCGTCGGCAACTTTCCGTTTTTTGTGATTCTGAAGGTAAACGCGGGTTGTAGTGGGCCTGCTAGCATTTTCTTTTGGATACATGCGGGCTATAGTGGGCCAGCTAGCGTGTACTTTTTAAAAATGGAGTTTTTAGAAGAGTTGTTCAGTAGTTTTTTGGCAAAGAAGGGATATGAGTTGGCCTGATGCCAGGTAAGCATGTGTGGTGCAATTTAAGGTTATAACAGGTACCCAAAACAAGACCATATAAGAGGCTTCTTCCACTCTTACCTGGAAGACCTACATTTGGTAGATGTGGAACCCTTAAAGCTCTCCCCAACTTGGCACAATTTCCATACAGGAAAAGAGGTGATAGCAAAAAGACTGGACATATTTCTAGTGACAGAAGCCCTTCTAGAAACTGGATGTTGGATAAAATCCTCTGTGGTGGATGGAGGAATCTCAAACCACGAGCCTAACTTGCACCATTGGACCCTTGGAATGAATTCACCTACTCCTCATGTGAAGATTAGTCAAACCTGGTTAGAAGAAGATGACTTCAAAAAGCTAGTCTTGGCAGAATGAAGGCAATTAAATCCCTCAAACCTCGAACCATTGATGGTCCAGTTTGCTCCTCCATGTCCGCGTTAAAATCACCCACCGTGATAACTTGAGGGCATGACACAGGAATAATGGTAAGGTTGATGACATTATGATTTTGCATTAGGACCAAAATCCCCCCTTGAATGTCGCCAAGTTGCACTCAGAAATATGAAGTTTGTCCTGGATAAGTAGCTAAGCAACTAGAGCCCTTGAAACAAAAGTTGGATATTGTGTTTGACCATGAATGCCTTCCCATAACATTATTGCCATTTTTTTTATTCTTCGACCACATGAGAAGTTTCTGTCAGATCCATCGACATATGCTTTGGATTTAGATAGTAATTTTGTTTCGAATTATTTCCAATGATGTATCAAGTATGGTATATTCCTCTATACATAATAGCTTCTTCCTCATTTTGGAGATCGGAGTCATCAACTAAAACACAACAAACAAAATTTGGTGCTCGAGACAAGAAGGATTTCGCTGAAAGAAGACCTTTCCTTCAAGCCAAACTTGGCTAATCCCACACAAATTGACATTGCGTAGTGCAGAAGAGAATCTGTCCATGTTGGTTGGAACCATCATGCCACTTGTCGGTATCTTTTGAGTTTCGGGGGATGCCACGTCATTATTTTTTTAACTGTGGTTTGGTTTTTAACCCCCCTCTTGTTAAATGTCGAGCATGCAAGGGGGGATTAATAAAGACCATCGATTTTCCCCTTGGAATTTGATGACCCGTAAACAATCATGCCATCCACATATCCACTCGATGAATAGCTTAGGTTTATGTAGAGTTTATTTTCCTGATTCCACTATACACTTAGCACTTGATCATAGAATTTGGTTGCATGATGTTATGGATTAGGCACTTATTTTGTGTCATAGATACATTTTGGTGTGTTCGACTCTTAGTACAATGTTGGCTTCAATGTATAACTTAGACCTGATCTTGGTAGGTGACGAGAATAGTTGACTTAGTATTTAGGCTAGAGAGAGACCCTAATAACAATATTTGAATTAAAAATCAACTTTTTATGACATTTAGTGATACCAAGAACCATTTATTTGATGGATTAGGGATGAAAATTTTTGACCCGAGATGAAAAGTTGGACAAAAAAAAGTTGAAAAAGGAAAAGTAAGTATATGTATTTATGAAGATCTTACTAGGATATAAACTTTAATTCGATGAAAATTTTAAATGCAAGAGACAAGATGAATGGCAAAGACTTACTAGATTACAAGTTTGTGGTGACGGAAAATTGGTGTGGTTCATGAAAGTGTTGGAAAATTTTTGACAAATTTTTCTATGTTACAACACACTCCTTTCTACTCGACCGCTAGGCAAAGTTAGCATCTGCGTCATTCTTGTTCAACATTCACTATAAAAATGCTTTCCCTCTCTCCTCGAAGCATTGGAAGCTAGTTCTTTTGTTGTTGGGAGGAATGATAGAGATTAGCATGTGTATTTAGCATTTCAAATTAGTATTTGTATTATAGGAGATTATTATTATTGATTTGGTGTGATGAAACCTTTTGGTTTCCTATTTTCATGAAACAATTCAGACCATATCTCTAACTATCTCTATTATTGTGCTTAATTGCTAGTTCTTGGGATCTATTTGAGATTTTCTCTCTTAGTTTGTTGAATTAGTTTTCTTGTTATAAAGCTATATAAGTCTGTGTTTACTAATAAGTCTTGTCTCTTTCATGCTCGTCTTTATGCCAAAAATAGTGAATGCCCGCCTTCATGCTGGTTAGACATATCTCTGCACGGTTTTCCCACCTTCTGTCGGTTAGACATATCTCTGTACGGTTGGCCCGCCCAAATGTGCCTAATGTGATTAATCTCCCACTATATATTTGGGAATGCAAATGAAATATCACTATCTATTGGAATATAAATAAATTCTGTTTATATTTATGTTGTTCGTCCTGCTCTTTCCATTCTCTCCTTGGTTATTGAACTCGACAAAAAAAGTAGTTAGAGATTGTATTTTTCACTATTTTGTGTTGGACTCTACTCATGAGTGGGATTTCCCACATCATTGAGAAATTCCACATCACTTTGGTTGACTACAATTGATTTCTATTGAAAATTATTGAATTTGGTTGAGTATAGTTGACATCTATTGAGTTCAATTGACTTTAGTTGATTACGATTGACTTTGTTTGGCATCACTTGGATTTGGTTGATTATGGTTGATTACAATGAAATTTGGTGGATTATGGTTTATTACAATGAACTTTGGTTGATTATGAATAAATTTTGTTGACTTTATTGTTGATGTTGGATGACTATAGTTCAGTATAATTGACTTCAATTGACTTTGGTTGATTACAATTGACTTTGGTTCACTACATTAAAAATTACCACTTTGAAAAAGTTTTCTATATAAGAATGGGATTATCTGCAATATTATACCAAAGTTAGAAATCAGTGAATCACATAATGAGTCAAACATGTTTTTCTCTTGTAAACAAATTCCATCTATAATCTTTCTATCAGTATATCATGTGGGGTTAACCGACCATTTTAAAATATTCAGGAAAGTGCATTACTGAGGTATTTTAAGGAACACTCTTTCCTATTTAGAGGGAAAAAATGGGCCATAATGAAATTAATATGGTTAATTAATAAGTGAATATGTACTAATTTAAATAGAAAAATCCCTTGGATGGGGTGTCAAGGAAGCGATTGTGCAAAGCGAGTGATGTTCAGGGCCCTTGTGCACCTGTTCTTAGCCTAAGCCCCGATGATCCACCCGGTTTCCCATCCTTGTGACCATGCTCGACTGCAATCAATGATAGAAGCTGTCGGATTTTTGGCAGAGTACTCTGACTCTACAATGGTCATTCCTAGTGTACCATGTTGGATTGTCGAACACATGGAAAACAACTCAGTCAGAAACCATTAATGAAATTTTATTTGCTAAGCACAAGGTAATGCTCTGGATTCATGAGTGGAATGAAATGAAACACATACATTTAACATTAACATGGATATTGATATAACAATAACAAAGATACAGTGCAACTTAACTTATATTCAATAAAGAAATATGTTGAAACTTTAAAATGCAGAATGAAACAATATTGCTTGGATGGTGGTAGCTAATCTCTGAGAAGATATGTGGAAGTTATGCGCATTCGCCTGAGCACATTACAATGAGGCCTCTAGGCCTTTTTAGCATTAATAAGTAATCAGAAAACCCTAGACATCCAAAAAGCTAACCCTAGGAGATGAAGCATCAAAAGTCATGTGAGCTCCCGATGGGGTAAGTTGGTACATCAACTTCCTGTGGTCGTAAATTTTGCATACGATCTTCATTTTACGCGCACAATAGCCTGTTGGAAATTTATATCCGAGGACTACATATTTTTCCATCACACTTTGACTTTGTCTACAGTGTGATTGTGGCGAGCCCAAAAAACGTTGTTTAGGGCCTCAAAACGACCCCAGAAGTTTAGGACCCGAAAAGCTAGAAAAAAACTGCCAAGATGACAATTGTATGTGAGCCAGTTGCAAGAGGTGGGTGCCCACCGATATCCACCTGGATCAATCCTCCCCTCTTAGGAATCAATGGTCTCCATTGTGTTGAGTTCCCCCATCATATGAGGAAATTTCTATTGAATTTAGCCCCAGGTGAGCCACTTTCCTTGGTGCAGGAGTTGCCCCGCCTTGACAACACAATAAATTTGAAGCTTCTGTTGGCGAGTATCATTGACCTGTGTGTCCACGATATGATAATTGGATACATGTTCCATGCATTCATGGTTGAGCTTTGTCAGTGTCAATTTTTCTCCTATCTCTGAGGTGTCCAATAATGGTGGAAGTATGGCCGAAGGAGGTCCACATTAAACAATGGGTACAAGCCAAGGAATGAGGGAATGTTGAGCTCAAAAGAATTGTCACCCACAACTTTGGTGATGGTGTAAGGTCCATAACGGAGTGGACGAAACTTCTGATGGGATCCTGTAAGGCGTTCTTTTTGCAAATGCAACCAAACTTTATCACCAACCTGAAACTTGTGTGGCACCCAGTGTTGATCATGGAACTGCTTGTACTTGGCATTGGACTTATGAAAAATATCATAACTTGTTGGCAGATGTGTTGGATTTGTTCAATGAACCAGGTAGCTTTGTTAGCTTCGGTTTGAGCCTGGGATGATTCTTCCTACGTGGACACAAGGGGTAGTGCAACATCCATGGGACCCAATGGTTGAAATCCCAACCCCACCTAAAAGGGGCTATGGTCGGATGAGCTATGTATAGATATGTTGTAACTGTGTTGAACATAGGGAAGACTCTCATCCCATGTGCACGAATGCTTGGAATTGTACATGCGCAAGATATGCACGATCATCTGGTTGACGACCTCGGTTTGGCCATCTGTTTGGTGATCTTGGTGTTTAGCCATGACCAGAGGCTCGACCAAAATGTGTTGAGTAATCGACTATCCCGATCTAAGACGATGGTTTCTGGTATCCCAAAATGTACCCACACTCGTTCGAGGAAGAGCTTGGCAGTGGCCTCCATTCTAATTCTCTTTGTGTAGGTGGTCATATTCGCCATCTTGGAAAATCGATCAACAAACATAAAAACACTTTCATTTCCGTGCTTGGTTGAAGGAAGGCCCAACATGTAGTCGATTGAGATGGAGTCCCAGGACCTGTCAGGAGTAGGTAGACGAGTGTACATGCTTTATTTCTTAATGCTCGGTTTGGCAATGGCGTAGGCCGTGTAGGACCTGATATACTTGTTGACATCCTGTCGAAGTTTCAACCAATGGAAATGTTGTTGCAGCACTGCCACTGTCTTTTCTACGTCGAAGTGTCCTGCCACCCAACTGTAGTGAGCATCCCAAATCAGCTTCGCTTGCTTGCTTGATGGGACGCAAATATGGCCCAGATGGCACAACATCCCATCCTAAAGATGGAAATCAATGACAGTTGTGTTTGTGCCCAGCATATGGTAGGTAGTGGAAAAGTCAAGATCTCTCTCGTAGAGTTGGGGCCATCCGGAGGTCTCATGTCTGCAGGAGTGTAGCACCATGGTGAGTGTTGCAACTAGAGGTTAACTGAGGCAGTCAATGACGCAGTTGGTGCTCCATGTCTTATACTTGATGTTGAGATGGAACTGCTACATGTATGTGGACCACTTCTGATGGGGATCATTCTGTAATTTACCTTGTTTATGCATGAACTGCAGAGGCTTATGATGAATGTGGATGATTGTCTCCTTCCCGAGAATGTAATGCATCCACTGGTGGCAGACTTGTACAATATATTACATTTCTTTATTGTAATTGGGGTACTTACGGATGATATTTGATAGTGTCTCACTATGATAGGCCACATGATGTCCATGTTGAGTGAGAACTACGCTCGCAACATAGTTTGAAGCATCTGTCTTAATCTCAAAAGGTTGATGTGAGCCAGGTAATGAGAGCATTGGGGCTAAGCACAAGCATTGCTTCAAATAATCGAACGGTTTCTTTTGCGAATGGCCCCACACAAAATTTTCCTTGCCACCACCTCTAGTCACTTGGCTAAGGGCCCATGCAATGTGGGAGAATCCCAACATGAACCTACGATAGAAATTGGCAAGGCCTAAGAAGCTTCAAATCTCAATGAGTGTGGTTGGGGCTAGCCAGTCACGAATGAACTGGATCTTGGTTGGATCGACATGCACCCCATGCTCATCAACAATGTAGCCTAGGTACTGGACCTTGTTCATGTCGAAGGAGCATTTTTCCAAATTTCCATATAGCTTGCGTTGCCGCAGAGTGTGCAGAACCTAATGAATATGTTGCAAGTGCTCTGCCCAAATCTTGTTGAAGATGAAGATGTCATCCAAATACACCACCACAAAATAATTGGTGAAAGATTGCAATATATCGTCTCTCATCCTCATGAAAGTTGTTGGGGAATTTTTCAAGCCAAAGGACATGGCCAACCATTCAAAAAGACCTTCTTTGGACTTGAAGACAACCTTCCATACATCGATATGCTCTATTGGGACCTGGTGGTAGTCAGACTTTAGATCTATCTTACTGAAGTATTTTTCCCCTTGAGTTGGTCAAGGAGATCGTCAATTCGGGGAATTGGGTATCGGTTCATGACTATGATTTTATTTAGGGGTCGATAATCAATGCAGAGTTGTCAGGTCCCATGTTTCTTTTGCACAAGCACAATTGGGCTTCCACAAGGTGATGAGCTTGGTCGGATGTGCCCCTTTTTAGGCAACTCTTGGATTTGGCGCTTGATTTCCTCATTTTCTGACAAAGAGCGATGATAGATTGGCCCATTGGGTAGCGGTGCATTGGGGGTCAGATCGATTGAGTGTTTGACATGACATTGCAAAGGTACTCCAGTGGGTGAGGAGAAGATTTATTTTTATTCTTCCACGACCTTATCCACTTTCTTTTGTTGCATGGAGAGACCTGTCATGGAGGCCATGGATGTGGTTGCAACCTTCTGCTCACTTTGAGCATGAATCATGAAGAAGACAAAATTATGGGTCTGAGAGATGACCTTCCTACATTGCTTGGCAAAGATCAAGGAAATGGCAGTAGGTGGTACTACCTCAAGTATCCTATACAATTTCATATCCAAAGTAATAATAACAATATGAGGCCTAGACTCATATATAACATGACATTTCCATAAATAAATTTGGCCCAAAATAACATCACAAACTTCAAAGGGGGAAACATCACACAATACATCATCTTTGAAGGGAATGATGTTGTAGGGCAGGTGACACTATTGGCTGACGCAGATATCGCTCCCTTGGAAGATCCATCTAATGGTGTACGATTGTGGGTGTGGTGTTGTCAGTAGATCCAACTGCTTGATGACCTCCTCTAAGATGAGGTTCTTTTGGTTATCTCTATCAATGATGAAGTGCAGCGGAGTACCCTTCACCCACATTTGTGAATGAAAGAGGTGCTCACCTTCCTCTGGTTCATCGGGTTCAACGGGCTGGACCTTGGTGGTAGAAACGGTGGCATTGGGTTATGCATCAATGACCCATCTCCCTTTTTCTAGTTCTAGCTCAGAGTCAGAGCCCACATCTGATTCAAAGGATTTCACCTCGGCCACCAATAACTACTTTGAGCAACATTCAACGGTGTTATGTCAGGGGATCTTATGGAACTCACAACACTTCCTAGTCTCTTTCTTTTTCTTTCCATTGTCCTTATTTGTTTATGGGTTATATTGGTTGCCCTGAGGTTGTCCATCCTTGCTTCACCCTTTGTTATGTGGGTTGGGGCCGCCTTTTCCCTACTTATGTTGTGAGGGGTTCGCAGACCCAAACGACGACATCTTGTGTTTAAGCTTATGCTCGATTTTGACAGGATATCAATAGGCCGCTCCCAAGGACAAGATGTCCAGAAACTCTATTTCTATCTGGATGTATCTATGTAGACCACCACGGTACTTGAGAACAAGATGTTGCTTAGAGTCTTTGATAGCCAACTTGGTGTGTAAGGTATGGAAGACATTGGTGAACTCTGGAACTGCTTGGTCCCTTTCCTGCCGCAGTGTGGTCCATCTTGTATATAAGTCGTCATAACTTCCAACATGGTAGTATTGTTCCTTAATAACATCCCTAAAAGAACCCCAAGTGGGTGCGACTACAAATAATGTAGATTCCTCTGTTGCCTTTTTCTCATAGAAATAATCCCACCAATCTTTGACATGGGGGATGGCCTTAAGGAGCGCATATGCAATCTTTTCTCTAACGGAAAATTTATGGATAGAAAAATACCATTCTAGAAGGTTTAACCATTTTTCTACAACATTTGCATCTATTTGACCTTCAAATATAGGAATATCAAAATTGATATGTACCTTGAAGGGGGTGGTGCCTTCGCTCGAGGAAGATGTGTCACATGTTTGCAGTCGTTCCTCTGTCGCATGAGGGCTTCCTCAAGCAACAATTTAAAGGGATCTCCTGCACCATCATCTCTCTTTCCTTCCCCCATGGGCAACCATCAGGTTCAATGACATTGATCTTGCAAAGACCCAACCGGTTCAAGTCCCAACTGCTTATACACTGACCTCATTGGGGACATGCATAGAGAAATAAATGAAGAGCAAACCACTCTGATACCATTGATCAAGATTTATGAGCAAAATGAAATGAAACACAAATCTATAACTTTAACACAGATATACAAAGAACAATAACAGAGATACGATGAAACTTAATTTCTATTCGATAAAGAAATATGTTGAAACTATAAAATGCATAATGAAACAATCTTGCTTGAATGGTGGTAGCTAATCTCTGAGAAGAGATGTGGCGACTATGTGCATTCGCTTGAGCACATTACAATGAGGCCTCTAGACATTTTCAGCACCAAGAAGTAATAAGAAAACCCTAGACATCCAAAAACCTAACCCTAGGAGATGAAGCGCCAAAAGTCAAGTGGGCCCCGATGGGGTAAGTTGGTACATAAATTTCTCAAGGTCGTAAATTTTGCATACGATCTTTGTTTTAGGCGCACGATATCTCGTTGGGAAGGTCTATCCAAGGACTACACATTTTTCCTTTCCACTTTGACTTTGACTACAATGTGATTGTGGCAAGCCCAAAAAACGTTGTTTAGGGCCTCAAAACGACCCCAAAAGTTTAGGACCCGAAAAGATAGAAAAAAACCACCAAGATGACAACTATATGTGAGTCAGTTGAAAGAGATGAGTGGCCACCGATATCCACCTAGATCAGGTAACCTACCAGTGATGGAAGTATGCCCAGGGTGTTATCAACTTTAGGTTAATCCCTCATAGAAATGTGTTGTAATCGATAAGAGATGACCCGCTAATGAGAAATCAACGAGGACCTGCCACACTAGCACGAGTAAAGAACATTGATAATGATGCAACTGAGAACAACTTGAAAACAGGGAAGGTTGATATGGATGGTCAATAATTATGAGGAATGGTCGACACAACTTGAAGACAACCCTTGAATATAAGAATGACACAATGGTGACTTGGGCATCATTTCACACAAGAAGAAACAATGATATAAATATGCAATGTAGGAGAAATCAATAGATTCTCTATAGTGACTAGAAGAGTAACATATTAGAGGAGAAAAACTCAAAAATCATGGTTTAGTTCCTAAGGCAATGCTAAAACCCAACTTATCGAGAAAAAGACTCAAAATTTGGTGCTTTGTTCAAGGATGACACAACTAAACCTACTACCACCTGTAAAAAGGAAAGATTGTAATCCCACCCCTTTTTTTAATCTGTTATATTTTGTGTCTTTTTCATATTAAAAAAGTGAGAAAAGGAATAAAATAATGCCACAATATAGTGGAGGAAACAAGTGTTGCAGGGAAAGAAACTATGTTCCAAGCGCATAGAACATTCCTATGAAAAACAAAATGAAAAAAAGGGATGTACAAGATATGGACACTCATCAACATGTTTATTGCAAGGATAGAGTTTCAAAATGCAAAAGCAATAGATGCAAAGGCAAGTGGGTAAAAATAATGCATAAGTGATCAGTGGCAAATGGAAAATTGCAGTGGCATTAGCCTCAAAAGCACAAGAAGTGGTATGCAATGCAACAATGCAAATCAAAACTGCAAGTCATGTCTAGGCTAAGAGGGCTCTTGAACCTATAAAGAACTTTGGCATGGGTACCAAAATGGTGGGAAAGGTGCTAACTAGGGTTCCCACTATCAACAATATCTACCATTAAAGTTATGACATGCAACAAAGTAGAGAGGATAATGTCATGTAATACCCCTTAGTCGAACCCTAACTGCAATTATAAATATAAATGTATATGTATTTATATAAGTTGGCGAGTTGTTGGTTTCAAGTATTGGATTCAGTTTTGTGTGCACATCCCATATTTTGGTGATTGCGCAAGGATTGTGCACCAAATAAAGAACATGCACATTTAATAGTGTAATGCGCCCCTATGTAAGTGTGCGAGGATGGTGCACCAAAGGAAGAGTGCACACATCCCAGAGTTTTGTGCACACCAAATTAAGCGCACAATTTTGAGGCAAGAGAGCCTTTGTATATATGCTTGTGATTATATGTCAGTGCACCTGTATTGTAAATATAATCACCCTCAAGATTGTTAATATAATCGCATCACTGTGTGCAGACTCAACTCAGATGAAAAGAGACGGGGGGCTAAACTCCATGGAAAAGGAAAAAGGAGGGAGCTTAAGTCAAGGAAATATTTTATTAATACTTTTGAAAGTTTAATTTATGGATATGTATTTATCCTAAGTTTCCAAAGGATGGGAACGAGTCACCAAGTGGATAAAAGCTAGTCCTGAAGGTGACAAGTGTCTAGTTATGAACATGCAAATATATTATTGAGCCTTAGTGTATTTTGGGGAGATATGCATTTTGACTCCATCTTGGCTACCATCGAAACTCTAACGGACTATCCACCTTTTTCTGTGACCTGTATCGATCTATTCAGAGACTTTCATCACCTATTTGTAAGGGAGTATCCATCAAAGGAAGAGAATTGTGGTGAAGAAGCGGGTTGTCAGGCCCGTGTGTAGAAGAGGTGAGTTGTCAGGCTAGTGATATTTTCTCTTCAAGTGAGAGATTTGTTGTGTCAAAGAAGCAGGTTGTCAGGCCCATGAGCATTTCTCTCGAAGTGAGAGATTTGTTGGAATTTCTCCCTGGTGCGTTGGACATTAGATAAAGGGCTCTAAGAATTCTTGTCAGGCCTCTTACTGAAGCCCTAGAAGGGAAGTGAGGCAGCCAAAAGATTGTTGAGCAAAGAACGGGCACACTTCCTGGGGTGGTACATGCATGTGGGGAATGAGGGATTGTAGGCTAGTTGCAACAATCAACACCTTGGACCAAGTCTTTTGTTGAATATCAAATAGTAGCATGGCAATAGGAACCCTTTTTCCTATGGAGTTTAAGCCCTGGCTCAACGATGACTTGTTGCTGAAAGATTATGAGCGACATTGCCTATGGCTGGGAGGAACGTTTGAATCTTGCCTGCAGTTGGTGACTTTTCATAAAAGATAAGTGTCCTTCACATGCTTGTTTAATTACTGTGTGCTCTAATGTTCATATTTTTAAATGGGTTTATCTTTCTGTATGAAATTGCATCTGAATGTTGTGGTTAATTCTATGAAATATTACTGCACATATACATATATGTGTTCCTTTTCCTGTATGTCGCGACATATGTGGGTAGGATAGTTACAAGTGTTTTTTGTTAGCTAAATGTATGATTAATTTTGTATAATATTGTTGCACATGAGAAGTGTGACATTTATCAAATATTCATGCTAAGTTAAATTATGTGGTATGGTTAGAAGATACCAAGGCAAGGTATGAATCGTTGAGCACGCGATGAAGTAGTCTGTGTGCACAAAGGTGATTGAATATTCATGCAACATCGATTGATTGCGCACACAATAGTATTATGTGTGCAGAGTGTTTGCATGCACAACGATATATATGTGTTATGAAGGGCTAAGCATGCAGTAGATTTGTGGCATTTATTTCACTGTTATAATTGTATTAAAAGAAGTATACTCGTAGAGAGAGACCCATCTTGGGTCTAAGCATAGTACCTTAAGGTTGTGCGCAGTTATTTCGGGTCTACTTGTAACAAGGAGCATTATAAGTAGTATTCACACACTAGGAAATTTTGTAGGAGCATGGTCTAGTAGTGAGCTTGGGATACTACAAAGAATATCCTAGTGATAGAAGTTGAGGTTGTATTGATGTGGCCCAGCCTAGGAGGTTGGGGACGTTACATATTATGGTATCAGAGCTATTGGTTCAACACTGGACTTGTATGGGCCAGAGATTATCATGAAATATATGTGTGCGTTAAGTATTGGTGCCGCACAATGCAAAGTTTATTGTGCATGGAAAACCACTGGTGCACAATATAGAGTTGTGATGCGCACAAAAATAGTGATTCGTAGGTGTGCAGACTAGAATTTGGATGCTAAAACCATTCAAGGAAAAATAAAAGAAAAAATTCTGACAAATTGTGCATAACTCTCATAAAATTGTTGCATTAATTCATCTAACAAATCTTGTTGATTGCACTTTTTGCAGAATAAAGAGCAATTAGTTCAGGACATGATCAACGTAGGGATTAAATTATGGCAGGTGCAAAGAGAACCTACAATCAGGATGAAGAAATGGGAAGGTTGTATGTTGGTACGGGTATTGAAGTTACAGAATCCAATGGACACAGGGAATGCTTAGAAGAAAGCATGAACTTGGTAGAGACCATAAAAAATTTGCAAAAGGATGTCCAAAGTTATAAAGTTAATAATGATAGGCTTATGAAATCCAAGGAGGAGAAAGATGGCTTCAACATCAAGTTGCTACAAAGCTTGGACATAATTGAGAAAAAGATGGATAAGGAGATAGAGACAAGTAGGTCAATAAGTCACAGGTCTCATGATGAGGGAAGAAAAAAAAAGTGTTGAAAAGCATCTCCATCACTCTCCAAGATATTCAGTTGGGAGAACCCGTAGTAGTTCGAGCCCATGTCCTCTCAGAAAGCATAAGAGAAGGACTAGGGTGGATGAGCTATAGGGAGAAATGAATAAGATCGAGCCTCCTACTTTTGATGGTGAGCATAAGAAGGATGAGGATGCAGAGACATGGTTGTTGGGTATGAATAAATACTTCTAGCTGCATAATTACTCCTTGCAGGCAGAAGGGTGAATTTCCATTTATCAACTCAAGGGGAAAGCATCAATGTGGTGGGATCGATATGTGTAAGTGTAGCACATTGATGAGAATAAGGTTTTGGAGGGAATTCAAGCGATATTTTGAAAAGAAATATTTAACTAAGTGCTACTATGATAGGAAAATGAAGGAGTTATTTGAAGTCAAGCTTGGGAGCATGACCATAGACGAGTACGAAAGGAGATTTTTAGAGCTGCTGAAATATGTGCCTTTTATCAAGGATGAACATGTGAAGATTCAAACGTTCTTGAGTGGGCTTCCATCATTTATTAGCAATAAGATACAATATGGTGATACCAAGACATTGGAGGAAACTACAAGGAGATCTAAATGTCTCTATGATCAACAAAGGGGAAGACCAACTTTCCAAAGGGATTGGGAAGACAAGATGAAAAGCAAGGTGGAACAGTCGAGGAAGAAGGGGACTAAGCCATCATTTTTCAGAAATATTGTGCAAGGACAACCAACTTCCAAGGAGCCCAAAATGACGGAGGCAATGGAAACTAGGTCAAGGCAACAACCAATGAAATGTTAGGGTTGTGACGTAAATCATATGTTTAGAGATTTCCCTCAAAGAGATGAAAAAGCTAGGATTACGCACAATGCACAACAAGTTTCTATAATTGAAGACATGGGTAGAAGTGTAACTAGAATTTACGCAGCCCTGGACAACAAGCAAGCTTAGTTTTAGTTGCACGTGATCGAGGTGGAAGGTAAGATTAATGATCAACCTATTGCTATTTTAATTGAATTAGGATCTAGTCATAGTTATCTAGATCCTAAAATGGTGGAAATGATCCAATTGTTGAGAAGCAAGCTTGGAAAACTTTGGTTGGTGCAACTAGCTACAAGGGCAAAAAGGAAAATTAATGAGATGGTCAAGGCATGTCCAATGAAAATGAATGGAATGTGCACAAAAGATGATTTTAATATCATACCTTTGGGATCGTATGATTGCCTCATTGGTATGGATTGGTTGGACCAACATCATGTTGTTCTAGACTGTTATAATAAGGCATTTCATTGCTTGGATGAGCAAGGAAATTTGAGAACAATTCAAGGCATTCCAAGGGTTGTGACTATCAGAGATATTTCAGCCTTGCAATTGAAGAAAGGCTACAAGAAGGGATGTCAATTATTTGCAGTGCACATGGAGGAGGCACCCGAGAAAAAAGTGCCAAGTGTTGAAGGCTACACAATACTAAAATAATTCGAGGAGGTCTTTAAATAAATATCGGGGTTTCCACCCAAAAGAGATATTGATTTCTCTATAATTCGGATGCTAGGAGCAACTCTTGTATCCAAGACTCCTTATAGGATGAGTACACCAGAGATGAAGGAATTACATATGCAACTTGAAGAGCTTATGAAGAAAGGGTATATATGCCCAAGTGTGTTGCCTTGGGGTGCCTCAATATTGTTCATGAAGAAGGATGGTACACTGAGACTTTCCATTGACTTTAGGTAGTTGAACAAAGTAACATTAAAGAACAAGTATCATTTTCCAAGGATAGATTACCTGTTTGATCAACTAAGGGGTGCAAGGATATTTTCCAAGATTGACCTTAGATCTGGCTATCACCAAGTGAGAATAAAAGAGGAAGACATCAACAAGACTTCCTTCAGAACAAGGTATGGTCATTACGAGTTCAAAGTGGTGCCATTTGGATTGTCAAATGCACCAATCGTCTTCATGTGTTTAATGAATGGAGTTTTTAGAGAATACTTGGATAAGTTTGTTGTCATATTTTTGGATGACATCCTCATTTACTCTAAATCTAAAGAAGAAAATTAGTGACACTTGAAGATGGTATTGAAGGTATTGAGGGAGCACCAACTTTATGCAAAGTTGAGTAAGTGCTCATTTTACCAGAGGCAAATTCATTATTTGGGTCATATCATTTCAGAGGAAGGAACATTTGTGGACCCAACGAAGATAAAATCCATTGAGGAATGACCAACACCAAGAAATGTCGCAGAATTGAGATCTTTCATGGGACTAACAAGGTACTACAAGAGGTTTGTTGAAGGCTTCTCAAAGATTGTGCATCTAATCACATCCCTGCAGAAGAAAGGTGTGTGATTTGAGTGGACTCTTGATTGTGAAAGGAGTTTCCAACACTTGAAAATTTTGTTGACTAATGCGTCGATACTAGATTGCAGATCCAGATGAAGATTTTATGGTGTGCATGAATGCATGTAAAGAAGGGTTTGGGGGGTTCCTTAGTCAGAATGAGCATGTGATATGTTATAAATCAATAAAATTAAAAGAGAACGAGAGACTCTATGCCACCCACGATTCAGAATTGGCAGCTATAGTGAATTCCTTGAAGATGTGGAGGCACTATCTCATGGGTAAAATATTTGAGCTAAGAACAGACCATTGTGGTCTGACATATTTGTTTGGACAACCAAGTTTAAATGCTAGACAAAGCAGGTGGTTAAAATTCCTTAGTGAGTATGACTTTGATATAAAGCATGTCAAGGGTAAAGAGAATAAGGGGGTTGATGTTCTCAGTAGGATAGTGCGTGAGATGCATGCTACAACCATTAGCATGTACCAAACAAATTTGAGAGACAGAATCATAGAGGTTGCAAAGTCCGATTTGCGTTATGAGGAATTAAGAGCAAAATTACAGCAAGGTATTTTACAACAGAAGCTTGAAGAGTATGAGCTTAAAGAAGACAAAATGATCATGTTTAGGCGCAGAGTTTATGTGCTTGACTGGCCAGAGTTAAAAATATATATATATTGAAGGGATTGCATAATGTGCTTTATGTCAGACACCTTGGTTATCAAAAGACAATAGCAGTTGTTAAGAAGCAATATTATTGGCCAGGCATGAAAAAGGAGGTTATTGATTTTATTGCTAGATGCCTTGAATGTGAAAGGGTCAAGGTTGAGCCCAGACATCCATCTGGTTTGCTATAGCCTTTTCCCATTCCTGAGTGGAAGTAGGAAGTTATAACGATGGATTTTCTAACCAAGCTGCCCAGATCATCCAAGCAACATGATTCCATCATGGTGGTAGTGGATAAGCTCACTAAAGTTGCCCATTTTGTTCCACTAAAGTCAACTTACAAGGCAACTAATATTGTTGATGTCTACATGAGTGAAATTGCAAAATTGCATGGTGTGCCTAAGGCAATTGTGTGTGACAGAGATCCCAAATTCACTTCAAATTTTTGGAAGGGGTTATTCAAGGGAATTAGGACAAGTCTAAACTTTAGCACAACATATCATCCAGAATCAGATGGACAAACAAAGAGGGTAAATCAGGTAATAAAAGATATGTTAAGGATGTATGTGATGGATAAACCATCAAAATGGGAAGACTACTTGCACTTGGTAGAGTTTGCTTACAACAATGGGTATCAAACATCTTTAAAGATGAGTCCATTTGAAACATTGTATGGTAGAAGGTGTAACACACCTATGAGTTGGGATAACCCAACAGA
>ML828934.1:159943-172472 GCA_009831015.1 Picea engelmannii
AGTTAAGGGAACATTTTATTAATATTTTCTAAAGTTTAATTTATGGATATGTATTTATCCTAAGTTTTCAAAGGATGGGAATGAGTCACCAAGTGGCTAAAATCTAGTCCTGAAGGTGACAAGTGTATAGTTATGACCATGCACATATATTTTCGAGCCTTAGTGTGTTTTGGGGAGATACGCATTTTGACTCCATCTTGGCTACCATCGAAATTCCAACAGACTATCCACCTTTGTTTGTGACTTTATCGATCTATTTGGAGATTTTTATCACCTATCTATAAGGGGGTATCCATCTAAGGAAGAGAATTGTGTCGAAGAAGTGGGTTGTCAGGCTCGTGTGTCGAAGCAGCGGGTTGTAAGGCCATGAGAATTTCTCTCCAAGTGAGATATTTGTTGTGTCGAAGAAGTGGATTGTCAAACCCTTGAGCATTTCTCTCCGGGTGAGAGATTTGTTGGAATTGCTCCTTAGTGCATCAGGCATTAGATATAGGGCTCTGAGACTTCATGTCTGACCTGTTGTTGAAGCCTCATAAGGGAAGTGGGGCAGTCGAAGGACTGTTGAGTAGATAAGGGGCACACTTCTTGGGGTGGGATAGGCATGTGGGGAATGAGGGACCGTGGGCTAGTTGTAGCAGTCAACACCTTGGACCTAGTATTTTGTTGAATATCACACCATAGCTTGGAAAAAATAACCCTTTTTCCTGTGGAGTTTAAGCCCCAGCTCAGGGGTGACCTGTTGCTGAAATATTATGAGCGACATATTCTATAGTTTGGAGGAACGTCTAAGTCCTGGAAGTAGTTGATGAATTTTCATAAAACACAAGTCTCCTTCACATGCTTGTTTAATTACTGTGTGCTCTAATGTTCATATTTTTAAATGGGTTTATCTTTCTTTATGAAATTGCATCTAAATGTTATGGTTAATTTTGTGAAATATTACTGCATATATACATATATGTGTTCCTTTTCCTGTATGTTGCGACATATGTGGGCATGAGAGTTATAAGTGTTTCTTGTTAGCTAAATGTATGATTAATTATGTATAATATTGTTGCACATGAGAAGTATCATAGTTATTAAATATTATTGTTAAGTTAAACTTTGTGGTATGGTTAGAAGATACCAAGGCAAGGTATGAATTGTTGAGCACGTAGTGAAGTAGTCAGTGCACACAAAGGTGATTGAATCTGCGTCCAACATTGGATTGATTGTGCATGCAGTAGTATTATGTGTGCAGAGTGTTTGCGTGCACACCAACATATATGTGCTTGGAAGGGCTAACCGCACAATAGATTTGTGACATTTATTCCATTGCTATAATTGTACAAAAAGAAGTATACTCGTAGAGAGAGACCCATCTTGGGTCTGGGTGCAATACCTTAAGGTTGTGTGTAGTTATTTCGGGTCTACTTGTTACATGGAGTGTTATAAGTAGTATCCACACACAAGGAGATTTTGTAGTAGCGTGGTCCAATAGTGAGCTTGGGATGCTACAAAGAATATCCCTATGACAAAAGTTGAGGTTGTAGTGATGTGGCCTAGCCTGGGAGGCTAGGACGTTACATGTCATAACCTGGCGGGATCAAACTTAAGGAATAATGTCGATAAAAGGGTGGATAATAATGCAAGATCAGAATGCAGGGAAAAAGTTATTGCTATATGCTTGATCAAAACACATACCTCACGGTTCAATGAAGATCGCCATAGAAAAATACCCAAAAAAAATTCTTCGAAGTAATGTATACATGATCAACAACACTAGTATATAAGTTAATAAATCCAATATAAACCTATGATAACAACTTGTTCTCTTCAATACAAAACTTTGAAAACAAAAACCCTAAAAATACAATATCATATAAAGTGATACACAACATTTTTGCTTATGTATAATACTTCTTCATGTATGGCCCCTTTGGGGGCTTAGGCCAAGGATTTCTTTCATAATCAAGAAATTCATAGATCCCTATCGACAACATGTTGCTCACCATGAAAGGGCCATGCCATATAGGTTCAAACTTTCATGCTTGTAATACCCATGTTTCCCCCAGTTTGTAAATATAATTATAAAAGGGTCGATGTATGAATTTTTTGTTATTAATAGAATTTAAATTTTAATATGTGTTGCACAACTGCTGAAAGGGGAAAGTTTGCCAAGATAGACCATGAATGCCATGAGAGAGATGGTGCAGGGAAACCAAGTATAGTTAATATGACCCTCACCAGACCAGTACGTACTAAGATTAATTGCTCAACAATCCTCTGACCTAGAAACGAATTACCAGTCAGGCTAGTAGTTGGAAGGCCATCCTCAAGATTTAATGAGGAGATGGGAAAGGGTACCCATCTGTAAGGCTTTCGGGCTTGACCACGAATTGGGATTTGGACCCATGAAACCTTGCTGAGAAATACAAGAAATGAGGTAATTTGGGGACATAGACAGATCTGCGAGATAACAGAGTAGAGAAAAAACTCTCCTGAGAAGAGCAGAGAGATACTTCGATTATGAATTTGAGAAAGAAAATCTAAGCAATAAGCTCAATATGGATGTAAGAAGCTTGGGCCATGGTTTTGCTACAAGCTGATAAATGAGGCTAACGAGTGACTAAGGAAGTACTCGTGCAGACCTCCTTGCTTGGAGCAGAGAAAATCCGTTGCCCAATTTCTATGGGAGAAGGAGAGTAACCTTTGTCCCTGTTGTTGTGGAGCAAAGAGAAATAAATCTCTCTCAGAGCGTCATGGTCTAGCTCAGGGGTGGCCAGTGGTAAATCCAGTAGGAGTGGTTGTGCCTGTGGTTGGGAGGAAACATGCATCCCTTTCAACAGTTGCTTCACATTTTCTAGTTCTGATAAGTATTTTAATACTATGTGTATTATATTAGATGGGATGATCAAATGTTTGTGTTTATGATTCAGTCTTTTAGTATTTGAACAGTTACTAGAAAAGTTCAGTGATTTTTGTAAACTATTATATATATATGATCTTTAAATTTATCTCAGTTTGGTTGTTAGATAGTCATGAGATGTGAATCCACGGGAGAGAGAGGGGGTAGGATTGACCGAAATGTCTAAGTCCTGCAAATCCTTTGAAGTTTACCTTAGCGGGAATGGGCATTTCCCTTCAGGCTAATCATCCATCTGACCGAGGGCTCATTCTCATGTCCTTATCCCAATTATTGCTAAAGGAGTAGCGCTTAGTTCCTAGAACTTCCAAAGTATCCATGTGACGGGGGTCTGGGAACCTTGCGCTAGTCCAAAAGGGGCTGACTCTTTCGGTTTCAGGACTTCAGGACCTGTGATTTCACAATCCTCGAAAGTACTTGAAGGTTGAAGTCGTGAATCAATGAGGGCCGTCGATATGGGGATCCAGTATGGATTGCTCTCGGCCATTAGATCGAACCTAGGAAGGGAGGCGTTAAGCGCTTCGACGAAGTCTTACTTCGGGATATTTGGAATGGTCTAGTGCTGAAAAATCTTGAATACTGGAGTCGCAGAGTTGATCTGGACCGTTGGAACTGGAGGGACACGTGTCCATAGATCAACAATTATCCAAGAGTCTGGGTATTCAACGATATAGTAATGTGTGAGTTTTCGTCGAAGCTCTGTGAGCCGGAGTAAATCCTGGCCGTAGACACTAGGTACACGTGGCGACAAATCCGGTGTGGTCCGGAGGGAAAGTCGGGAGACACAGTCACCGAACTTCCGAATGTTGAATTATCGAAGTAACGTGGATCGTCGATCCTCAGATTCTTCTGGATCCTTTCGAACCATCGATCTAAGGGACCCACCTTTGACTACCCGATTAACCGGGAACACGCCATGGAGTGACACGTGGACCCTACTCGTTCCCTGTCAAGTGTTGACCATTGAATTAGGACCGTTGGATGAGGGGGTACGTGGCAAGCGACCCTGTAGTCCGGATATTCCGTACTTCGGAGGAAACCGATCAAGAGTTTAGTATGAACTCACTGAAGTCGCGAGTGCCAAGGTGGATCTTGATTGTTGATCGAAAAGGACACGTGGCACAATATCTCGTAGTCTAGAGACTTAGCGCTGTGGGGAATTTGCGTCGAGAGGGTTTGGTAAGCTCTAAAGCCGAAGCTGCGAAGTAATAAGAGTCATAGATCTATGATCTATGTGGGATCTTGCAGACCGTTGGATTAAAGGACTAAGCAATTATCAGTCTATGATGACGTGGCTTGTTGACATCATCTCGGGTGACGTGGACTCAGTCTACAGGTGCCACGTGTCACCGATTTTTGACCGATTCACCCATCCCTTATGCCTATTGGAGAAGGACACGTGTCACCCCCTAAGAAGGACACATGTCATCGCTTGACCCTTGTTGCATGTTAACTGTTGAATCATGCCCGCCTGGCCAACAGGGCTGGTGATGTGTCCGGAAGTCTAGAAGTCTGGACAGTTTCGGGGTTCAGAAGATTCAAATGTAATATGATAAAGAATGATTCAACGAGAATCATCAAACACTGATCACCGAAGGACCCAAGCCACGTGGCATGAGTTCGAGAGTTTGGACATAGGGTGGTAAAAATAAATTTTCAACGAGAATTGTCGATCGCTGAAGACCGAAAGCCTAACGATGATAGTTGATCGTCGAAGGGCTAGGGGCACATGGCAATATTTCAGGACTTCAGAGATTTGGGAAAAGGTGTGTTATGCACAGATCATTGAAACCCCCTTTTTAACCATAGATCTCGGTGGAGGATGTGAATTGTTGATCCCCTCCACTGTTCGACAATCTAAGAATTTGATAACACTTTTGGAACCCCTGAAGTCCGAGAACTTTCGAAGTGTCGAAAACCTTTTCTAATGCAGGTTCTTAGCTCCCAGTTTTCAGCCTAAGGTCACAAGGAGGACCCCACTAGCTGGTTTAATTGCTTAGTGAGAGATGTAAGTTTCGGGGAAGCTCTTGAAGAGGGTTTTTCTTAAGTAAGGGACCGAAAATGAACCAGGGAAAGAGAAAAATTGATACCCCATCCCTAGAAAGGCTATTTAAGGGTTGGGTGTGTTACAATGCTCTTAGTAACATGCCACGATGTCAAGAATGAACCTGAAACAAGTTTCTTTCAGACCAAACTAAAGGATTAACATGTTTATCATCATGAAAACAGATGCACCATTTAGAAATCGCATGAGCTATCATAGCTCCTCGATGATGACTACTAAGACATGGTAAGGATACGAGACATTCATCTTCATTATGGATTGGAATGGAAAATTCAATGGTGAGTTTGGAAAAAGTAATCCCAAACACAATTAGGCTAAGGCTTAGAATTTCACTAGATGAACAGAAAATGCATCTTGAAAGTATTTGAAAGGAACACTATAAATTTTGAATCTTTTGAAAGAAAATATGCTCCAATCAACATGTGATCAAAAGGGCGATTCTAGGAGATGCCAAGAGGTAGATTGTTTGAAATGTTCACCTATGTCTCCTTTGCATACACATCATGTGTTAGGGTGGTGCGTTGTTACCACTCAATATCTCTACTTGAAGCAAGGATTTCCATGTCACCCTCCAAAGTCTCTAGTGCAACAAGAAAGAGTAATCAATGATGCATATCATCCGATTCTCTACCAACCATGGTCGTGGCTTCAATTATAGCTTCATCCAAAGGCAATTCAACATCTAAGAAATCATGTGAACTATGAGGGTTGATGGCCTAGATGGGTGAAGTAGACTGGTCATACTCCTCCATTTACGAAGAAGTATGATCAATGTCTACAAAGGCCATTTGAATAGCCCGATAAACAATTTATACCATAGATAAAGGCATGGAAATTCTTGTATATCCATTTTCTTCTGTTGAAATAGAAGGATTTGGTACTACCCACAGGTCTTCAAAATATGGCGTTTTGAAATAACATTCTATAGTTGTGGAGTCCATAGCGATTGATGAGATTGCATACATGGGAGAATCAATATTGTTAGCGATCAAAAATGATTTCCAAATCATTGAGACATCATATGACAAGATAGTCATTAGAGAAAAGATTTATTTTTAAATCTTAAGTCATGAAGTCTTAAAGACAGGTTTAAAACTATATCATTCCAACACATAAATCAAATTGCATTTCAAAATAGACCAAAAACTAATTTTTAGCTTTCGGTGGCTAAGTGGTAAAATTACAGGGTTGTGAGCCGCCGAAAGTCAGGGCTTTCGGCGGCTAAATCAGATTTTCAAGGGAAAATGAGCCACTGAAAGTGCATAAATTTTCCAGAATGCATTATTTTGGTCAAAAGGTAAAAATTCGACTTGTTTGAGTGTATTCAAGAGAACATGATGACTATTAATCAAAGACATTATCAAATATCATCCATGAGTTTAGGTGGCACTTCATTTGATCAATAGGAATATTCTAGGGATCAAATCCTAAAATGTAGGAATATGACTAGATTTGAAAATCTGGATTTTCCTGTTTTAGTCACCTTCTTGGGAGATAGATCCTGATTAGATGGAAGAATATTTTTCAAAAATAAAGGAGTTATTTCATAAGCATGGGCTTCTTTTCAATAACCTCTCTCAGTTTCCCAAGATCTATTTTGATTTGTGAAATATAGGTCAATCTTTGAGCACCATATTTCCATAAATTAAATACTCTGTTTTTCCTGTTTTAGTCACTATCTTTGAGGACAGATTCTGATGAGCTGGAAGAGTATTTTTAGAAACTGAAGAAGATATTTCATAAGAACGGGCTGCTCTTCAATAACCTCTCTCAGTTTCCCAAGATCTATTTTTATTTGTGAAATATAGGTGAATCTTGGAGAAGCATTTTTCCACAAATTCGAATTTGTGATAGATATCGTCCACAAACTAAAGATAGGAGAAGTGTTTATCAGATTCATTTTTTGAGGATCTCAAATAATTTTGTAAGGCTATATAAGCATGTTGATTTCATATTGTAAAGGGGGGGTTCAAGTCTGGAGACTAGACCATGTTGATATTGTATTGAGACCTTTTACATATAATACATATCACAAGTTCCTTTCACTGTTTATGTCAGATTATCATCTTCTCTCTTTTTCTGTGCTTGAATGATTAATGTTGTCTAAGTTTATCTAGTTGCAAATGACTGTCATCTCATTGTTCAACTCATAAACACTGATTTAATAAGTAATCTGTGCTATATTTGTTCAACCCATCACACATCTGATCTGGTTGATAGATATAGACTTTCTTCACCCACCACTCAGTTACTCATATGATTATACACTTTTGAAAGCATTGTCTCATATGATTATATTACTAAGTGTCTTAAGTGTGAGCCACTAGTTTATGTGTCCCATTTGATCCAACCTACACAGAAAACCAAAACATATTTTAAGTTACCAAGCTTCTTCTACCTACAACTTGAGAAGGACTCCTGGAGTGATAACAAATTGGTGTCATTGCCGGGGAATGAAGATTGAAGCTCAAATTCCTTGGGAGATGACATAGATCCAAGTTTGATGATAGACAAAGTCTAGACATATTTTCAGTTGTAATCATCTATCTGGCGACTCCATGAAGGGAAAATTCAATGACAATTCCATTGTTCAAAAATCTGCTAGCAACTCCACTGGTATGAAATGAACAAGAGGTATGCTTTCTGTGTTTTTTCAAAGATTGTTGGTTTCCCTAATCCAATGCCTAGTAGAGATGAGTGGGAAAATAGCCTTCCAAGATTTCGAGGAGAAGAGTGGGAAGGCCAGCTGAACACTTGCTGGATTTTCATGATTTTATTCATCGGCTTGAAATTGTACATGAGGATGTTCAAATTAATCTTTTCAGGTATTCATTAGGGGGGATTGCTCTTGACTGGTGTCGGTCTCTTCCAAATGCAAGTATTATTTCCTTGGCAGACTTTCATGTTGCATTTCATTTATTTTGCAAAGGAAAGTTTTCAACTAACCTTCTATATCCTGAATGTTGCCAGGAATTTAGTTTGTTGAATAAAGATCCAAACATTCATGAACACTTTGCTGCAAAAGAAGATATCTCTCATTATGATCGAGGGATTGATAATCCACATCATGATAACCATATTATAGATGCTTTTGACATTGTAGCAAATGCACCTATTGTTTTAGGCTGTCATGAAGATCAGATCGTCCCCTTTGAAAACTTGAAAAATGATGAGCAGTTTTTTATATCAGCATGTAACAATATTGAATCTGCAGAAAATACTGAAGGTAGCTCACAGTTTCCAGATTTGCAGATCAAGGGAAGTTGCAGTAACCATGAGGAACATGATTTTCAGGGACTATATAATCTCCAACTAGAACATCAAGAAGATCCTCCTTCTCCTTATGAATATGTTTTTTCAAATTAAAATAAGGAGCAAGGTGATATTTTTCCAAATCTGTTTCAAGATTTTATTGTTGATACTTCTATACAATAAGATTCATCTTCGTCATTAAGGTCTTGTCTTGATGCTCCTATGTTCGACCAATACAGTGATAAGGAAGAAGATATTGAGATTTGTGAAGGTTTGTTGTCTACTAGATTTTCATCTGGTTCTACTTTTCAGCAGAGAGATGATCAAAAATGTGTTCATGTTGTGGTTGATACTAGTTATGAATTTGTTGATGAAAATTCCAGTGATATATCTTGCAAAAATATCATTGTTGGAGAGGGTGATCAAAAAAAAATTCATGATACATATTTTCACACCCATCCTTCATTTGATCATTATCAAGATAGTAATGTAGAAGAACAAGAACATACCTTTTCTTTTCTTTCAAAAACTATCAGTTGTCATAGGCCAGTGTATCATCATGATGGATTCGACTTACAGAGATATGGCGACAGGGAGCATAAAGGTTCAGATTAACAGTTGATCTTGTATTTTCCTCTGACAAAGAAAAAATAGTTTACATTGAACATCGATATTAGTGAAGGCAATCAACAGCTACGATACAGTCAGTTGGAACAACAACATAGAGAGGTATTCCTTTATGGTTTTAATAACCCTATTGCAAACTATTTGGAATCTATGAGCAGCATATATGTTAAAATATTTCTACCAGATGAAAGTTGGCTTTATCATCTGTGAAAACCACTTTCCTGTTCGATATGGTTTCCTATATTTTTGGGGTCAAGATCAATGAGATTGACAGTAAATCAGTTTCTTGCTTGGTTGCATTGGAAATTCAGTTTTACTTGATTACTTGCTCCTATTGTTTAGTGTAGGAGTAGGCAGAGAATAAGCTCTTCATACGAGCAGCTAGATCATTTTCAGTTGATTAATTTCATGAATAAGCAGAGCAGGCTACAAACAGACTACATGTTCACAAAATATCAGTTGTAAAAGCCAGATGACCCCATGCCTAATAGTAAAGGCAACTGAAACTACTAGGTTCTTGGAAACCTTGCAGGGAGGTCTCCATCCTAGTTGGAGCCAAATGTTAGCAATCAAAAATGATTTCCAAATCATTGAGACATCATATGACAAGATAGTCATTAGAGAAAAGATTTATTTTTAAATTTTAACTCATGAAGTCCTAAAGACAGGTTTAGAACTATATCATTCCAACACATAAATCAAATTGCATTTCAAAATAGACCAAAAATTGATTTTTAGCTTCTGGTGGCTAAGTGGTAAAATTGCAGGGTTGTGAGCCATCGAAAGTTAGGGCTTTCGGCGGCTAAATTAGATTTTCAAGGGCAAATGAGCCATTGAAAGTGCATAAATTTTCCAGAATGCATTATTTTGGTTAAAAGGTCAAAATTCGACTTGGTTGAGTGTATTCAGGAGTAGATGATGACTATTAATCAAATACATTATCAAATATCATCCATGAGTGTAGGTGGCACTTCATTTGATCAATAGAAATATTCTAGGGATCAAATCCTAAAATGTAAGAATATGACTAGATTTGAAAATCTGGATTTTTCTGTTTTAGTCACCTTCTTGGGAGACAGATCCTGATCAGATGGAAGAATATTTTTTGAAAGTAAAGGAGGTATTTTATAAGAACGAGTTGTTTTTAAATAACCTCTCTCAGTTTCCCAATATCTATTTTGATTTCTGAAATATAGGTCAATCTTTGAGCACCATATTTCCAGAAATTGAATACTTTGTTTTTCCTGTTTTAGTCATTGTCTTTGAGGACAGATTCTGATGAGCTGGAAGAGTATTTTTAGAAACTGAAGGAGGTATTTCATAATAATGGACTGATATTCAATAACCTCTCTCAGTTTCCCAAGATCTATTTTTATTTGTGAAATATAGGTGAATCTTGGAGAAGCATTTTTCTAGAAATTCTAAATTTTGTTTTGCTTGCCATATCACAAATTCGAATTTGTGATAGATATCTTCCACAAAATAAAGATAGGAGAAGTGGTTATCAGATCCATCTTTTGAGGATCTCAAATGAGTTTGTAAGGCTATATAATCCTGTTGATTTCATATTGTAAAAGGGGGGGTTCGAGTAAGGAGACTAGACCATGTTGATATTGTACTGAGACCTTTTACATATAATATAGATCACAAGTTCCTTTCACTGTTTATGTCAGATTATCATCTTCTCTCTTTTTCTGTGCTTGATTGATTACTGTTGTCTAAGTTTATCTAGTTGCAAATGACTGTCATCTCATTGGTCAACTCATAAACATTGATTTAATAAGTAATATGTGCTATATTTATTCAGCCCATCACACATCCGATCTGGTTGATAGATATAGACTTTCTTCACCCACCACTCATTTACTCATCTGATTATACACTTTTGAAAGCATTGTCTCATCTGATTATATTACTAAGTGTCTTAAGTTTGAGCCAGTAGTTTATGTGTCCCATTTGATCCAACCTACACAGAAAACCAAAACATATTTTAAGTTACCAGGCTTCTTCTACCTACAACCTGAGAAAGACTCTTGGAGTGATAACAAATATGATATGGGTGGAGGGAGGTTAAAGGTTGTCATCAAGGCAGGGCACGTCCCAACATCCAAATTCTTACAAGTCCACATGGAATTATCCACCAATGGGACAATAGGTCCCAGTGAAGCAACTAGATCATGTCAACAAAAAGACAATTGATATGTCATGACGTTCTTTCTCTGGTGAGGGAAACAAATAACGCGAAAAACCAAAGAGACCAAAAAATTCATAGCATAAGTCATACTATGACCTAAGAGGAGGTTGTAATTCAAAGGAACATCGATGACCTCTACCTCTATAGACACGATCTTACCCTTTCATTAAATAGGGAATGATGGGATGATCCCATGAGGTCTAAAGGAGTGATTGTCAAAATCTTTTAACATATCATGTGAATGGACTATCTCAGGGGAGCCAAGGCCTCACCAACATGACAAGGAAATCACACACGTGGAAGCTCTTTCATCCGCCACATTGCTAAAGACATTTGTTCTGTGGGATGAAATTTGAATCTAGAAATGGCATGGTGGGGAAGTCGCGGCTTCAAATTGTCCAAGTTGAAAGTTATCAGATGAGAATCTGCAGGATCAAAAGTTCCAATAACTGATAAAAATGTTTTTTGTTATGTAGGGAAGCTTTAGAGAACCTCCAAGGAAGACATAACACATGGAGCCTAGGCTAGATCTTCAACAATAGTGTAGTTACGAGTGGCCCAAGCATTTGGGTAATACATCGACCTCTTTAACACACCTATCAAAAGGTGTGGCATCACATCAACTACTAGTTTCTCTATGTGGAGAGGATTCAGTAGTTTGGACATAGACACTTCATTACCTTTGGATCCATCCTTAGAGACATCATAATTACAAGCCCTGGTCTGGAAGTTTATTTCATGTTTGCACATATACACATTAGTGTTCGATGGGTTTCGCCCTTGCATAGGTTAAGAGTTATTCATAACTCCAACAACATTTTGCTAGCCTTGGGAAGGAAAAGGGTTCATTAGAACAATGGGTTGTTGATGAGCATCCCATTGTGCCAACAATCATTGGGCCTCCTCCATCTTGGGGCAAAGGTGAGCAAGGTGGTCGTTCATAAAATCTTGCATAAAAACTTCACTTTATTTTTCTCTTTCTTATCCCTACCAACATTGTTATTGTTAGCATTATTTTCATTGGTCCCTTTCTTGGCTTTACCTTTTTATTTCCTCTAGGTTTCTAAGTCCCCTTTGCATTATATGCTTGAATAGTGAGGACATCGAAGGGTTGGGTGGGACCAAAGGTACTAGGATTACCTTGTGCAGTCGTAGGTGAATTAAAAAACAAGGACATATGTCCCATATGGTTTGAAACCTGGTTAGTTGTGGCATTTCCAGAGAAGCGATCACACAATTTTCATGTAGTACAGGTTTGGGTTTGGTCAAATCAATTTATGCCATCATTGCATTAAGAAAAATCTCAGAGAGAACCCTGGATTGAGAATATACTAAATCAAATTGTTGGGCTCTAATTATGGCCTACTCTTTAGTCATAATTCTCGACAAAGCAACATCTTTAGCAATACAAGGCAATAGAGATTTCACAAACTAGTCTACTAAGAATTCAGGGGGATTTGGGCCTTAATCATCCAATGTCTCCTTC
>ML828935.1:4888-21395 GCA_009831015.1 Picea engelmannii
AATCTTCTCCTTGTCGTTCTTAATGAATGTCCCCAACGAGGTTACGATACAAAGAATTGGGTCTTGAGCTTGTTTCTTTTGAGGACAAAAGCTCTCACACGCCCTGTCGACCTCTCATGGAAGAAAAAAATAAATATGATGGTACATGAGATCCCTTCAAAATGTTTCTTGAGGAATCCCTCACACAATAGAGGAACGATATGATGGATAGTTTTGCACAAATCCTTCGGCGACTACCAACAAGTGACACATCTTCCTCAAACGGAGGTGTCACCCCCTTCAAGGTACAAATCAACTTCGATGTTCCTATATTTGAAAGTCAGATAGATGCAGATGTCATAGAAAAATGGTTGAATCTGTTAGAAGGGTATTTCTCTATCCATAACTTCTCAAATAGAGAAAAGATTACTTTTGCGCTCCTCAAAGCCATCCCCCATGTCAAATATTGGTGGGAAACTTTGTGTGAGCAAAAGGAAATAGAGGAACCCTCATTATTTACAGTCATAGTCATCTGGGAGTCCTTCAGGGATGTTTATTAAAGAACAATACTACCCTATTGGAAGTTATGATGACCTGTACACAAAATGGACCACGCTACGGCAGGAAAGAGACCAAGCGGTCCCCGAGTTCACAAATATATTCCATACCTTTCACACCAAGATGGGTATCCAATATTTTGAGAGAAATATGGTGCTTATGTATTGTTTATACATAGATACATCCATGTAGAAATGGAGTTTATGGACATCTCATCCTTGGGCACGACCTATCGATATGCCGTCAAAATCGAGCATAAGCTCAAATAAAAGACACGGAAATTCAGGCCTCGGAACCCCACACAGCAAAATCCAAGAAAGGGCTTCCCCAACTCGCAGAATAAAGGACAGAGAAAAGATGAACAACCTTAGGAAAACCAGTCCAGGACGCAAGCAAATAAAGACACCAGAAAGACAAAGAAAGATACCAGAAAGTGGTGCAACTTCCATAAGAACCCCTGGCATAACACTGTTGATTGCCGCTCGAAGAAGTTGCTGGTGGCTGAGGTGAAATCCTCTGAATTAGATGTGGTTTCTGACTCTGAGTCAAAACCAGAAAGGGGGAGACAGATCATAGATGCATAACCTAGTGCTATCGTTGCTACCACCAAGCTCCAACCCGGTGAACTAGATGAGCCAGAGGAAGGAGAGCACCTTTTTCATTCATAGATGTGGGTGATGGGTACCCCACTGCACTTCATCATTGATAGAAGTAGCCAAAATAACCTCATATCAACAGAGCTTGTCAAGCGATTTCCGTTGCCGACAATGCCACACCCACAACCCTACACCATCGGATGGCTCTGCCAAGGAAGAGACATCCGTGTCAGCCAACAATGTCACCTGTCATACAACATCGAGCCCTTCAAAGACGTAGTATTGTGTGATGTTTCCCCTCTCGAATATTTTAATGTTATTTTGGGCCAACCATATTACTTTGAATAATAAATTGTATAGGATACCTGAGGTAGTCCCACCCAATGATATTTCCTTGATCTCTTCCAAGCAATGCAAAAAGATCATCTCTCAGACAAGGAATTTTTTACTCTTCATAATTCACTCTCATAATGAGAAAAAGATCACAACCACATTCAGGGTCTCTGCGACCGACCTCTCCACACACCAGAAGCAAGTGGATAAGTTTGTGGAAGAGTACTCAGATATATTCTCCTCACCTACCGGGGTACATATGCACTGTCAGATCAAGCACCCCATCGATCTGACCCCCGATGCACCACTTCCCAATGGGACAATCTACCGCCACTCTCTATTATAGAATGAATAGATCAAGCGATAGATCTAATAACTTCTCCACAAGGGGCACATCCATCCCAGCTCATCACCTTGTGGGAGCCCAATCATGCTGGTACAAAATAAATATGGTACCTAGCGACTCTGCATTGATTACTGGGCCTTAAATAAAATCACAGTCAGAAACCTGTGCCCGATTCCCTGAATTGATGACCTCCTTGATCATCTCACAGGGGAAAATACTTTAGTAATATTGATCTTAAGTCTGGATACCACCAGGTCCTGATAGAACAAACAAATGTATGGAAGACCACCTTCAAGTCAAAGTAATGTCTTTTTAAATGGTTGGTCATGCCATTTGGTTTGACAAATTCTCTAGCCACTTTCATGAGGATGATGGAAAATATCCTGTGACCATTCGCCAATACTTTAGTAGCGTTGTATCTGGATGAAACACTCATTTAAAACAAGACTTGGGCAAAACACTTGCAACATATTCAACAAGCTCTGCACATCCTGCGACAACACCAACTCTACGCCAACTTGGAAAAATGCTCCTTCGACATGGACAAGGTTCATTACTTGGGATACATCATTGATAATCATGGCATACATGTGGATCCAGAAAAAATCCAAGTCATCCATGACTGGCCAACCCCAACCACACTCACTCATCTTCAGAGCTTCTTGGGCCTTGCCAATTTCTACCTCAGGTTCATGTTGGGATTCTCCCATATTGCATGGGCCCTCAGTCAAGTAACCAGGCGTGGTGGTAAGGAGAAATTTGTGTGGGTCTGGTCCTAATAAAAAGCGTTTGATGATTTGAAGCAATGCTTGTGCTCATCCCCAATACTTTCATTATTAGACCTGCAATATCCCTTTGAGATCAAGACAAATGCTTCATACTATGATGTGGGCGTCATTCTCACTCAACACAACCACCCTGTGGCCTGTCATCGTGAGACACTATCAGATGATATCCATAAGTACCCTACTTATGATAAAGAAATATACTCCATTGTGTAAGCCCGTCACCAGTGGAGACATTACATTCTTGGGAAGGAGATAGTAATCCACACTGATCATAAACCACTATAGTTCATGAAGACACAAGGAAAATTGCAGAATGAACGCCATCATAAGTGGTCCGTGTACTTGCAACAATTCCACCTCAACATCAAGTATAAAATAAGAAGCACCAACCACGTTGCTAATTACCTTAGCAGACTACCAGCCGCGACACTCACCACGGTTAGACTCTTGTGGCCATGAGATCTATGGATGGACCCAAATCTATGAGACAGACGCAAACTTCACCACTACCTACCAAATTTTGGGCGCAAACGTAGTTGTCACTAATTTCCATCTTTAGGATGGCATGTTGTGTCTTCTGGGCCATATCTGCATTCCATAAAGAGAGTGAGTGAAGATGATATGGGAATCCCACTACAGTTGGGTGGCATGACACTTCAATGTTGAAAAGACAATGGAAATGTTGTAGAAACATTTCTACTGATCGAAAATTCGATAGGAGGTCAGAAAGTATACCAGGTCCTACATTGCCTGTGCGATTTCAAAACTGCCCATTAAGAAATAGAGCCTGTAAACTCCTCTGCCTACTCCTCACAGGCCATGGGAATCCATCTCAATGGACTACATGCTGGGCCTCCCATCCACTAAGCGGAGAAATGACTATTTTTTTGTGGTTGTGGATCACTTTTCTAAGATTGATATTTTGGCCTTCTACAAGAAGAGAATTACAACATAGGTCACTGCCAAGCTGTTCTTTGAACGAGTCCGGGTGCATTTTTGAATCCAATATCATCAAATCCATGAACTTCCACCCCTAGGAAGATAGCCAAATCGAGGTTGTAAATCGAATGATCATGCATATTCTGCACATGTATAATTCCAAGCACCCTCACACATGGGATGAGAGTCTCCCCTATGTTCAAAATAGCTATAGCTGAGTCCTGCATAGGTCAACTGGCCACAACCTCTTTCAAGTGGGGTTGAGATTCCAACCATTGGGTCCCATAGATGTTTCACTACCCCTTGCGGTCACCTCGACCGATTCATCTTCTACTCCAATTGAAGTTGAAAAATCCACCCGATTCATTGAGTGGATCCAGTACATCCACCTACAGGTTCATTATATCCTACAAAAGTCCAATGACAAGTACAAGCAACGCCATGATAAACACCGGGTGGCACATAAGTTTCAAGTGGGCGACAAATTTTGGTTGCACTTGCAGAAAGAGTGCCTTACATGACCCCATCGGAAGCTTCTCCCACTCAGTTATGGGTCTTAAACCATCACCAAGGTTGTGGGTGATAATTCTTTCGAGCTCAACATTCCTCCTTTCCTTGGCTTGCACCCAGTGTTCAACGTGGATATCCTTCGACCGTATTTCCCACCATTATTGGACAACTTAGAGATAGCAGAACAAATGACACCAACAGAACTCAACCCTGACTCCATACAACAAGAATCCAGTGATCATATTTTGGAAAAACACATCAAAGGCACTCTCCAACAAAGGATCCAGTTTTATCGAGTTGTCAAAGCAAGGCAGCTCTTGCACCAAGGCAAGTGGCTCACCCGGGGCCAAATTCAGCACAATTTTTCTCATCTGATGGGGAAACTCAATGAAATGGATACCATTGCTTCATAAGGGGGGATTGTTGATCTAGATGGATTTCGATGGCCTCTCAACTATTTTAGCTGGCTCATTTTGGCAGTTTTTTTCCTAGTTTTTGGGTCCCTGACTTGCAGGGCCGTTTTGAGGCCTTAAACAACATTTTTTAAGGGCTCTCCACAGTCAAAATGACCTTTCCAAAATGTGTATTCCTTGGATAGACCTTTCCAACGGGCTATCATGCGCCTAAAAGGAATATCATATGCAAAAGTTATGACCCCGAGAAGTTGATGTTCTAACTTACCTAAACGGGGCCCACATGACTTTTGGCGCTTCATCTCCTAGGGTTAGTTTTTTTGAATGTCTAGGGTTTTTTACATTCCTGTTTATTATAAAAATGCCTTCAGAGCCTAATTGTAATCATATTCTTGAGAATGAGAACAATCATCACATCTATTCTCAGAGATAAGATGCCACCATTCTAGCAAGCTTGTTTCCACTGCATTTTACAGTTTCAGCTTATTTCCTTATTGAATAGAAACCAATTTTACTTTATATATGTTATTATGTGTTAAGCATATTTTGATAATAATCTGTATTCATTTTTTTTTGCAAATATATTCTGGATCAGATGACATGGCCTAAGGAATGGACTTGTTTTGGAAAAAGTCACACTTAATAAACTTTGCATAGAGATGGTGTTCTCTCAGTACTTGAAGCACTAACTTGAGGTGTTCTTCATGCTCTTCCATGCTCTTAGAATATATTAAGATATCATCAATGAAAACTAACAAAAATCTATCCAAAAACTTATTGAGCACGTTATTCATCAAGCACATGAAGGTCGTTGGTGCATTCGTAAGACTAAATGGCACCACCAAAATTTCATAGTGCCCATACCTTGTCCTAAAGGTTGTTTTTTGGATGTATTCATCCTTAATCTGGACCAGATGATATCTAGACCTCAATTCAATATGGGTGAAAATTTTAGCGCCCCTTAACTGGTCAAATAAGTTATCAATTCTTGACAAGGGATATTTATTCTTAATCGTCATTTTGTTGACTTTTCTGTAGTCTATGCACAATATGAGTGTGCCATCCTTCTTCAAAAACAAGGTCGGTGCTCTCCAAGGAGACACACTAGGGAGAATATAACCTTTTTCTAAAATCTTCTTCAGTTGTAATTTGAGATCAACTAACTTTGGGGTACTCATCCTATAAGGTTCTCTAGACATTGGAATTACTCCAGGTACAAGTTCTATTGAGAAATCAATGTCTCTTCTTGGAGGTAGACCCAGAAATACATCCTTATACTCTCTCAATATAGGATGGTCCTATAGGCTTAACTTATTGTCCTCAATAGAGTTCAATACTTGTATTTCATACATAGGGCATCCTTTTCTGCAACACTTCTTCACTTGAAGGGTTGATATTTGTCTCACTGAGACATGATTTTTAATTTCTTGTAGGGTCCTTCTCTTCCCTTCCTCTTATTGACACTCTAATGTTTTATTATAACAGTCCAACTTGGATTTATGGGAATCCAACCAATCCATGCCAATAAACATGTCATAAGATCCTAAAGGGAGTATGTTTAGGGTTGTTTCGATAGACAACCCATTCATAATGAATTGGCATGCTAGTGTGACCTCTGTTACCTTCCTTTTTGTTCTAGTGGCCAACTACACCAACCATGGTTTATCATGTTTTGCTTGTTATAATTTACATTTCTCAACATTTTGATGGGAAACATAACTCAAATTAGAACTAGGATCAATTAGAATAGAAACAAGATGGTTGGTAATCATATCTTCCATTTCCACCATTGAGGCTTGGTGGTATGCTTGTCTATTATCCAAGGTTGCATCAATATATGGCATGATCCTAGCCACATCATTAACTATGGTATCCTCCTAAACATTATAGACTCTCCTACTGTCTGGTTGTCTATGAGGGCATTCCCTTATCAATTTTTTTTCTCCACATCCCCAACATTTCAATGGTTCTCTCTTTGTACTATCAATCCTTCCCGAGGCTCATTGTTACACCTCAAAATTACTCACTTCAATAGTGTCACAAGTGTTGTAAGTGTCGCATCTTATCTGCGAGTGTCGCATCTTGACCACAAGTGTTGCAAGTGTCACAAACATCATACTTCCATATTGCCTATGTCATGCCTCTAACGACATCATAAGGACACTTAAGACACCTCAAAGGATAGTTTGGAAGAAGAGAAATCACTTGACAGGGAGTACAAACCTTTTGCCACTGAAAGAACCACTCAAAAATGGATTTTGGAGAGGAGTGCTCCCCTACCCACTGTCAAGAAGTGCTAGCGCTCCCTGAGCCTCTTTGGGGGAGTGTTTGAGCTCCCTATGCACCCTTTTGGGGGATCGCTACACTTTCTGAGCAATTTTTTGGTTTGTTCGAGGAAATCAAGGGACAATCTCCTCAATATCTGAAGGTAGTTGGGTTAGAATCTTGGATCAAGGCATGATCTTAGGGAGGATCCTCAATTGAAGGAGAGGAATCCTCAACTTATCCCAAATATCTCTCAAGTGGTTGGGCCTCTCCAAGGTTATATAAGGAGGCCTTCTCATGGTGAAAGGTACATGAAAAATATTGGAGGTGTGAAACCTATGATCTCATAGGAAACATACAGAAAATAATGGAGATTACTTGAGCAAAGGGGCCGGATAAGGAGAACTGGAAGAAGTATCTGCACCTTCATCAAAGGATTGTAAGTACTTTTGCTTGTTCTCATCAATACATATATGCTTGGCATATTTATTTCAAACTTATTTTTGTTCTACATGAGTTTGTCTATAGTAGATGGATCTATAATTGAGCTAATATTAGTAGAGTAGGAAGTCCATTGTATCTTTGTTTGTTCTACAGGACCTATTAGGGACCTCAGGATCGAAGCTCAGCTTGGACTTTGCAAGGACAAACGTTGTTAATAAGGTACACATCTTCTTATTATCCTTCATATGTTATCTTGATCAGACCTAAAAGGATGCCAGTGTTCATGTTAAGTAATTTTCTGTCTTGGCCTTAGGAGTCTAGAGACCAAGAGGGATCCACTTGTCCGCAGGGGGATTCACCTGTAACAAAAATTGACAACTCCAATAGGGAAGAGCTCTAATTTTTGTTTCCTTTCCTAGATCTTGTTTTGTCCCTTTCCCAYGCATTTGAACTTCTCCATACTTTTTTTGATTCTTAGATTTGTTTGATTKCCTCTTTATTTCATCATGATCACCCAGATTGACTGAATTTGCTTGAGTTTTTGAGTTTCTGGGCATTTTTCTGAGATTTTGAAGCAGAGCGCTCCCTTTACCTTGTTATAAGAGGGCGAAAACTCCCTGGTGGTCTTACACATAGCATTGGAATGCTCTGGTGCCCCTTACACCAGAGCGCTACCCCATTTTCAGTGAAAAATCCTCTAGTTTTTTAGTTTCTGAGTTCAGTTTTTGCCTTTTTCATTTTCTTAGGGTCTCATACTCTCAGTCCATGTTGGTATTGTCCTTAAACACTATGTTTTCTAAGGATTGATCTCTTCTTTTTTGGGAATTTGACATTTTCTTTCATTGCCTTGAAGTCACTCTTTGTCTTTGCTGACCTAGAGTTAACTTACTGTTTTCTTCTCATTTATCTGACTGAGTGAAAGATATTGTGAGGAAATCCAAAGGTCTGTGAACCTTTCCATTTGATCGTTGAGGTCATTTTTCCAACATTTTTCTTTTGTTTGAGGTTTTTTGGTTCTTTTTTGCAAATTTGGTTATCTTTGTCCTTCTTGTTTATTCACAACGAGAGTGTATTTTTTGTTTTGTGTGAGGTTTTCTTCTGATTGTTTAATCTTGAAGTTTGATTGACATTAGAAGTTTTACATCTGATTATCATTCACATATAAGCAAAAGGACATATTTTAGTGATTCGTTTGGATATTAGAAGGTATTTCTGAAATTTTTAGCATTCCATTGGATTTGATTGAGAAACAACTGTATGAGGACATTGCATTTTAGTGTTTGATAGTGAAAACAAATTTTCTCCTTCCCTTAAATAGCCATTCATAGAAAGAAACAATTGCTTATCATATTTTATGCATTTTTTTGGAATTGAGTCCATAACACCATCAGTTTCATTATCATACACCCTTTGAGTAAAGAACAATTGTAAAATGAACGCTAATTACAAATTATCTAGAACATTTTGTTTTTATGATCTTCCACCAACATTAGACTAGGATTAACACTTTGGATTAGGCTATGAGTACAACTCTTCAAAGTTTTCAAAACAAACATTAGGATCCTGAGATAGGGAGAGTCAAATCCAATTGTTGTATAGGCTTTCTGAGATCCCTCTCTCACACAGGGGTTACACACGAGGTTGCATTCAGGTGAGTTACAGAGATTATCCCTCCATGGTTCAACTGTTTGTAGTGGTCGGATTGTATATTGGGGGTCACTTGAAGGTATACCCATGATTATGTGTGGGATCCTCTTGATTTGATTTCAGACTTGTTATCCTGCCCATACGTTCAGATCGGACTGTCGACTGTACCCACCCAGGGGTTGACTACGAATTGGTGTCCTTAGTTGCCATAATATTTAGGTACTTACACAAGGTGATGGTGAAGGGAAGTCTCACTGTACCTGGAACAAACATTGGTCAAGCTCACTCAGGCTCCTTGGAGGGTAAATCCACAATTACTGCGTGGAAGCTTGCACCAAGGTGAAAGTTCGTTAAGTAGGTCACCATTGTAACTATTCCACCATATCCTAGCCCCTTCTTGACTTGATCATGCGACATTGGATTTCATCACCAACTAGCACGATCATTGAGATAAGTTTTGTTTGCTTGGTTTTGATTCCTAGATTTTATTAGCGTATGTTGTTTCTTTTTGTTACTTGGCCCTAGATTTTCAGCGTGTACTGTTATTCTCCAAAATTGAGCCTCTAGATGATAAAGGTCTTCGTCGATCACGTAGGATGCAAGGGATGCCTCTGGAAGGCTACCAACCTTACCTCCTAACCCTCTAGAAGAAAACTACCGTGGAGAGGTAGAAAGTCAATCTGACACTGGGAGTGTTGTTGCTCCCCCATTAGACAATCATGAAGGTGCTTTGGTTACGGTTGAGAATCCCACCTCTCACACTACATCTGTGTCGACAATTCTACTCGAACCACTTTTTCTTCATTTAGACTCCCTTGGGAATGTCATAGACGAAGAGGTCCCACAGTTACCTGCGGGAGATTTTACTGAAACATATATGGGATCCACAGAACCAACCTTTGGTGATGAGTATAGGAATCTTGTTCGTCCTACCACTGTAGTAGATACAAATCCCACACCTACTCATTCTGTATTTAGGACTTCATCAGGATGCGATCTCTATGAGCATTTTGAATCCTTTCGACAACCCTTTAATCATCATGACCCTCCTGTTGAAACTGGGCCGTCTGGTCAAAATATGAATCACTCCATTGATTAGGTCATTAAACCTACTATTATGTCATCACAAGTCCATCCTAATTCTAGACTCATCACCTCAACTCATTCCCAAGGCACTTCGATCCCTACCCTCACTTTTACAAACTTTCACTCTACAGCCCCACATGTTCCGCACGATCCTGCTAGGGCATCTTTGCACCAGAGAATGCAGACCCTTACCAGCCAAATACAACCGACTGGAGGGAATCCACCACCTTGCGGACCTATCCCTCCTGGAAGATCACCATCCTATGGCATGCCTACCCCTCCCAGGGGACAACCCCATTTTTATGTTCCTCCAATAGGGAAACCTCCCTTTGCCAGTCATACCCTGGTCGTTAATCCACTGCTAGTAGGGGGGAAACCTTCGTCTATTGGAAACCCTTCACAATCTTGGGGAGTATCTTCCGGAGGCACATTTACCAAACCCCATGTTGGGGGGCACTCATATCATAACCCACAAGGAGGAGTATCAAATCCTGTTCCTTACGGACTGTCTTATGGACAACCTTATCCGGGTGTCCCAAACACTACTTGGAGTCCTCAAGGACAACAAACTTATCCTCCCCATGGGTCTAATATGTATCTGCCTCTAGGATCTACTCCTTACCCTGCTCAAGGGCACAATGTTTATCTTCCTTATGGGAAAGAAAATCACCCGGCTTATAATTCTTAGAACCCACCAGGTTATGCAAATGTTTCTTAGCCATCATTGAATCTAGTTGATCCTGGTCAGCAACAACCGTTTGTAGGAGGACCTACTGGTTACAATTATCCATCTAACCCATTTTATGGTCCTACTGGTGTTCCTATTCCACACCAGTATCATCCGAAAATTAACTGACAACTACCTTTCCTTGCAACTCTGGATCTCCCAGACTTGTCTCGGTTAACCAATGATCCCATCTTTCATTCACCGGTTTGGCCAGTTATTCTAGCTAAACTTCCTTCCGATATTCTGAAATTTGATAGACAATATGGAGAAGATCCAAATAACCATTTGATGACTTTCCATTTGTGGTGTTCATCAAACTCCCTCATGGATGATTCTATATGTTTGCATCTATTCCAGCGAACAATTACGGGCTCTGCAACAAAGTGGTATATTGAACTACCACATGCTTCTTTTCATGATTTCAACTCCCTTGAGATGTCTTTCCTCATGCACTTTCAACTACCTATTCGCTACGAGACAGGTACTGAACTCTTTACCTCCCTTCGTCAAATTGACTCCGTGCATATCTTTGACCATATCCACGAGTGGAGACGACAATGAAGGATGATCAAGGTAATCATTCCTGGCATATTATTGGTGTAGTGGTTTACTAAATCACTTTTACCCCAATCGCTCGTGATGTCGCTATGGGTGGTGTGGTCACCAAGGAAGAAACCATTTCTCAAGATCAGTACTTAGATTTGGTTTATTCACAATTTCGTACTCTGTATGATTTTCTTCCGAATGCTACTCGAGCTAATGATGATCCATCTAAGCTGTCATCCTCATCTCATGCGGATGGTGTTATTGGTTTTGTCAAAACTCAATCCACTTCCCAGTCTACCACACTCTCCTCTACCTCCCCCCAAACTCAGATCTCTGAGGTGAATGCAGTTCAATCTGCCCCTTTGCAACAATCCGAAGGTAAGAATAAGGAAAAAAATAAATCAAAAAATACGAATAACAATGAACAACCAAAAAATCAAGCTCAAACACCTTCTACCGAAAAGAAACCACAACAGAAACTGAAATTCCCGTGTATCATTTGTGGTGACGATCAATACACTCGAGACTGTCCACATCGCAATGAAGTGGCCAAAATTTTCCAGGGAAATTCACAACCCACTGTGCTTACTCATCCTTTTCCACAGCAACAGTCGATGATTCCTCAAACCCCCTCTCCTAGGGGCAGTTCTAGCCATCCTCATGATGAGGCCTCGACAAGTGCACATATTTATCTATTTAATGGGATTAATTTTTCCACTCGCTCTAAGACATACAACACACCAATTAAAACTGACAAAGGAAAAGTCACTAATGGTATCAATACTTTATTGGATCCATCACCGTCTTTCGTTGGTACTCCATTGGTTAACCCTCCATATGGACCACTTCAGATTGAGAAAACAACATTCGAATCTATCTTACACCCTCCTAAGAGCACTATCCATAAATATGCCTTTAATACTAGTTCACGTGTCGCCCAGAGCTACAACATTGTTCAAGATTTGGCTCAAGCACAGTGTGCTATGTCTATGTTAGAAGTTCTAGAGCACTGCCCCCGTCAATGTAGAATGCTCTTGGCCACTATTGGTGATATTGATCCTGAGTTGTCCAACCATATCATGTTTAACCTGTACAATTATACATCTCGACTCTCCCATCAACTTTCTTTCCAAGTTGATGTTGTTGTTCACAATCAACAAATCCACCAAATTATTCTGGATGAGGGAGCCTCAACCTGTGTCATGTCTCTATCCCGTTGGAAAAGTTTAAAATCACATGCACTTAACAAATCCCCAATGATTTTACCTGCATTCGATGGGTGAGGTTTTCATCCCCATGGGATTTTACAGTCCCTTCCCATCCAATTGGGTGGAAAAACTATCACTGTTGATGTCGAGGTGGTCGACGCTCCCCTCGATTACAACTTGTTAATTGGAAGAAGTTGGTTTAATGCTATGTCTGTCATTGCCTCATTAGTGTTTCGATGTGTACAATTCTCTCATCAGGGAAACATTGTCACTGTCGATCAGTTAGATTTCTACACAACCGATGGTCGTGCTCTCACTACCAACAACATTCCATTCTTGGGAGATCAAAAGATCATGTATGAAAGTGTTGGTGTTGGCTTGTTGAAAGATTCTATCCTTATGGGTACCTTCCTCAGACCACTTCCACCGACTACACATCATATTGCCAATGTTGATATGATTTCGAACATGGCTTATCAATCTTTGGAATCATCTGACCCATGGATTGTACCTAGTCCGTGGGAATTCAATGTACTGGGTGACACTGTGCCACTTATTCCAGCCAAAACATCATACGTTGCTGTCCAATCTACTTCTCCCTCTTCATATTACCAACATCTATTGGCACCCGAAAATTACTCAATGCCATCACGGTTAAGTTCCTTGTCGTCTGTTATCGACTACATTTCCCCAATTTTTCCCTCTGATGAATTTATTATGGAAATGTTGAGCATTGATGAGCTACCTCTGGATGATAACCATCTTCGATCCTCTTTTCTTCAACTTCGTGAAGAAATTTGGGGATATATACACTCTATCTACCCTTCTGATGTTGATTTTCCATTGTCTCCCATGCCTTCAACTTCCGATGATTTGGATTCGGTTGTTGACATGGTGATCTCTTCAGTAGGGGTATTGGAGCCTGATCTCCTTACCCCTGTCGTGGCCCTCGAAATGCGTTCCTTCTAGAATGATTTTCCTCCCTCCAGTGAAGATCTCTTGGAATTGATGACCGAGTTTTGTCCCTTAACATGGTGTCCTTCCAAAGCGTTATCCTCTTGGAAGCCATGATCAAGGAGAACCCACGAGCATAGTTTCTCTTCTCTATAGCAAGCTCGTTAAAAAATGAAACAGAGGTCACAAGCCTAGTTTCTCTTCTTTGTAGCAAGCTAGGTTAAAAATGAAATCGAGGTCATGAGCATAGTTTTCCTCTCTGTAGCAAGCTCGTTAAAAAATTAAACAGAAGCTTTGAGCATAGTTTTCCTCTCTGTAGCAAGTTTGTTAAAAAATGAAACATCAATTCGGGGATTGAACCCAGAGCCCTGAGCATAGTTCTTTTCCTGTGTCAAGCTCGTTAAAAAATGAAGTAGTCACCTCTTTTAAACCTTCATTTCATCCACCCTTATCCTTTTTCTCCATCTAGTAATGAAATTGGTGACAACTGCAAAGTTAGTGAATGAATTGAGGCTTGGAGGGCATGTCTCTAGCCTTTGATGATCATTCTGGAGTTAAGCCACTAGCTTTCAGGCTGGGGGAATACCGAGCTTATTCTTTGTTCTTTCTCGTGCTAAAAAAAACATGACAATGTAACGGAGTAGACTTTTATCACTTTTTCGGACTCACATGGATATACGAAAAAGGAACCCCTTGGAGTCGTCTTTAATCTCTTTTTAAACTCTCTAAACATGAAAAGATTGTCGAGTGATCTTGCTTCCTTTCCCACTCGTTAAAAGGTTTGAAAGGGCATCTTTTGAGTGATAATTTATCTCTTTTTTGGCCTCACAAGACTAAAATTATGAAAAAGGACAACATTGGAGTCATCTTTAAGTTGTTTTCAGACTCTCTAAATATGAAAAACCATTGAGTTTGCCTTTTTTGGACTCATTAAACAATCATACATTGAAGGGATCATATGAGACCGAACCCTTACTTCTTCAAGTTTGTTAAACAAAGGAAGAGGGACTTATCGAAGGTGAGTCATATAGATCATGTGTTACCCACCTCAAACTTGTTAAATTAAAAAAGAGGTACTCGTCTATCTGGATGGGGGAAAAATTGAAAGAAGCAAGCCAATTAGTTTTTGAGAACACTACCAGTAGCTCTTGTGGTCACCCTTGTAGAGGACACTTTGTCTTTGCACGCATTTTAATCCACTGAACCTCTACACTGAGCCAATCCTATGAGTTTCTTTTACTCCTTTGGGTCACCTGAAAAAAGTCACAGCATCCACTGCATCCTCAATTTTTGGTCCATGTCAAGTTTGTGCTGTTGTGCCTCAGTGTTCAAGGGAAGTATTTGCCTCGTGAGTTAGCCATAAAAAATATCTTGTTTCAATACCTATGTTAGTCCATGTTCATTTGATCTACTGATTACATCTCTGTGTCTGTTCATGTCATTGATGGGGGATACATCAAGACCCTCCTTCAATGAGTCTATTCTTGTTGACTTTAGCACATTATCCAGGAGATAGAATTGGAAACTAGTTAATACCTTGGGACTTGCATGCCCCAATGGCAGGACTCCTCGCATTCGACAGTGGGTTTGAATCATTCACCTCTGATCGGATGATTCCAAATATGTGCGACTTCATCTCATTCATTAACATTCGTCAGAATGTACTAGAGTACCTTGGGAATCATTGGCATCAATGGTGATCTCCCTCGTGCTTGTTAATGATTTACATCATTGACCGGTAATCAAGTGGTTTCTGCCATGTTCGACATCACGACATCTATTCACATGGTTAGATTTGTACTACATCAGGATTGATAAGAAGACCTTGGGTTGAGTTTTCACTCTTATTTATACTTTACCCAGGTTGTGAAGGAGTTCCTTTGAACTATGACACATATATTGTTACATAGATCCACTTTGTATTGGTCATGGCTATGTCTTCTCATTTCGTAGATCCTCTGTGTATTCTTCGTGGCTATGATAAATTCAGGTCATAGAAGTATAGATCCATGTTGTATCTTTTGTCAATATAATTATGGATCCGCAGTGTATTTTATGGTGGACATACCTAAAAAATATTTATCACTCAAGCATAGGTATGTCTGCCTTGGGTTTGAAACATGTCATAATATTTGTTTGATGGTTGTGTGAAGATTTTTCCAGCCTCTCTGCGTCCAGACCCTTGCTCGAAAAATTCTACAAAGTACTTCAGTCATCATTTTCTTCTAACTTCATACTTTGGGGGGAAATCTGTTACACCTCAAAATTACTCACTTCAATAGTGTCGCAAGTGTCGTCATTACAAGTGTTGTAAGTATCGCATCTTGTCTGCGAGTGTCACATCTTGACCACAAGTGTTGCAAGTGTCACACAAATCATACTACCATCTTTCCTATGTCGCGCCTCTAATGACATCATAAGGACACTTAAGACACCTCAAAGGCTAGTTTGGAAGAAGAGAAATCACTTGACAGGGAGCACAAACCTTTTTCCACTGAAAGAACCACTCAAAAATGGATTTTGGAGAGGATCGCTCCCCTACCTTGTAACACACCCACTACGGCATAATAAAAATTTTCACCTTTTCTCGAGGGACAGAATCCCCAAAGTCCTATGGGGTCTTAGCATAGGCTATATCTTCCCTTTTTCCACCTCCATGTGATCGTCGGTTATGACCACTGGCCAAACAACTAGGCACCTTTTCTCATTTCGTGACTCAGGGATATAAGCGAGTCGAGTCTTTCGACTCTGCAAACCCCAAAATGCTGAAATGCCAAAAAGGGTTCGATCAACAATTATCTCCCTGGGCTATGCCTTGTCCCATATGACCACTTCTCATAATATCACAGTCTTATTCCCTTCGAGACTTTCACCTCTGTTCATGAAGGCTTAACCCTCATGCATCTCCTGATAGATCCAACGACTGTCGGGTTTTCTAACTAAGATCTGATGGTTCAGATTTGTCCCACACTGTGCACTCTCCTACTGCTCCCTGGACATGGAAAACCAACAGTTCAGATCTCTTCCTTTCTACCATAGAGCGCATCGAGGTTTCGGGTACTGGGATTTTGCGACTTGCAAAGTTAAGGGTTCTTGCCCTTTGGTTTCCCGGGTGCTGAAACACTGAAATGTCGACCGATAGCAACGTGTCCCTCCGATGGATGGCTG
>ML828936.1:13062-41744 GCA_009831015.1 Picea engelmannii
GGGGGGGGGGGTCCGATATGGACCCTGTGCCATAGATTTGAGAGTCCAGATCTCGATCGCCTAGATCCACACGCTGCTTAGCGTGATGCACCTGCGCACACAAGACTTAGGATGAGTGGGATTTTGTAGGTTTTAGCCCACTTCTTTCCATTTTTCCACCAAATGGGTCCATTTCTTAGGAAAACACCCCCCCTACAAGTAATGCGATAACATTAGGCTCCATGGGGGATGGATTTCTCCCTATGAGATGCCAATAACTCTTCTGCAGTTTCAGTGCCTTGTTGTTGGGCTATGGAGTCACTTATAAACCCGAAACAAAAGAGAAAACAATATTTACAAAGACCTAGGGGCCACTTATGGATCAAATAAAGAACTTCTTCAAAAAATGCCCATTCACGAGGCCACCAAAAAATTCATCGCCCTCCAAATTCTACAACCTATAGGTATTATTCAAAATTATCTTAGAAACTTTGAAGGGCCCAATCCAGAAGGCTTCAAATTTACCATGCTTTCCCTTGTCTTGTCTAGGTGCATCCCATTTAAGTAATAGATCTCCAAGCTGGCATTTTTCTTTTCTCGCCTTTCTGTCAAAGGCTTTCTTGATCCTCTGTTGATGGTCATGTTCTTTGTCCATCACCTTCTCTCTAGTCTGTTGGACTTCTACCAGTTGATGAATTCTTCTGATCATATCATCAGGCTCTCCTTGATAATATTGAAAGAATTTCGCTACAGGTAGGGAAAGATGAGAAGGAAAAATTGCTTCTATCCCATATACAAGTTAGAAAGGGGAGATTCCCAAGGACCTCTTTGTTGTCACTTGATCAACCCATAGAGAAAATTTGATCTTTGAATCCCATGCTTTCTTGTTGTCCTCTAACAGTCTTTTCATAATCTTTATCAGGATTTTGTTGGAAGACTTTGCTAGTCCATTGCCTTGGGGATAATAGGGGGTGGAGTGGATTAATGAAATCCCAAACTGCTCACAAAATTTGATCAATGGATCAGATTTGAAGGATGCAGCATTATCAGTGATGATTCTTTTTGGCCAACCAAACCTTACAATAATATCCTGCAGGAAACCAATGATCACTTTATGAGAAGCACTCCTTGTGGGGATAACTTCTATCCATTTGGTGAAATAATCTGTGGCAGCTAAGATCCACCTGTGCTAACCACTTGAAGCAGGATGAATTTCCCCGATGAAGTCTAGTCCCCACTGCTGAAACGGTCCTGAAGCCGCCATAGGCTTCAATGGCTGGGACTTGAGCTATTGCTTTCCAAAGAATTTATAAGATTTAATACAAGCCCTGATTTTTGCATAGACATCAGTGAACAGAGTAGGCCAATAGTACCCAGATGTGAGAATTTTGTAGGCTATGGTTTTCCATAAGTGATGCCCCCTACACAGGCTATCATGGAAATCAAATATAATCCTTTGGGCCTCCTATGGATCCAGACATCTTAAAATTGTTGGAATTTTTGCAGGAAGAGGTGTGCTTGTCATTGATGGAAAGAACAACAACGAGGTTGGCATGTTTACAGACAGAAGGCAGAATATTCTTGTCATTGATGGAAAGAACAACAACGACGATGCAATGTCGATGGAACAAGAACAACAACGATGTTGGCAAAGTGATGTTGACAGGGGTACAGGCAGAGTGTGCATGGCAAGAACAACATTGAAGACATAGAAGAGAAAGCTCGAGAAGAGATCAAATCTCAGAAGAGATAGCGCTTTGTGCTTTCCAGAAGTGCATCCAAGGACCAAGAGAAGGACTCGTAGGATGAGAAAATGTCGTAGAACCTTTGACACTTAGAAATTATTCCAAGTCGGAAGGATGCGTAATCTCAGGAGGAGGAGCGACAGTGGCCATTGGATCACCAATCCAGAATACTCAACAGTCGTTGGATCCAGTATAACTGGGAATAGGATAAGGCCGAGAGCCATCCTCCAACTCCGCAAAATGTGAAATCGTGATGAGATTTGAACCGTAGGATCCAGAGGACACGTAGTGAAATATCATCATTTCGGTGATTGAAAGGTCAAAGGAAGGAGGTTCTCTAACCCCTCGAACTCACGATATGCAAGGTTGTGAAATGATCTGAGCTATTGGATCGAGGACTAATCTAGGTCGTCAGATCGAGGAGAAGAACATGTGCCATGTGAGGAGATCCATGTCATCAAGGACAAGTGGAAGACCGTGTCAGTCAGATCCACATCAGCAAGGACAAGTGGCAGACCATGTCAGCAAGACCATGTTAGGGAGGACACGTGGCGAGCGCTCAAAATTTCGCTGACTCGCAAATCAGGAAAGTCAAAGGTAGAGTTGCAGAAACTCGTGAGGTGCGAGGTCGCTACATGATCATAGCCATTGGATCATAGAGGGTTGTGGGCCATTGATGTAGAGTACTTCAGATATCAAGAGTTGGAAGAGTCAGGGTTGGCTCACACTCAAACCCCCAACACGCGAAGTCGCGATGAGATCTGAGTCGTTGGATCGAAGAAGAGATATGGACCATTGATTTGGAGAGTGAAGCGCTCAAATGTTTGGTCCATAGTCATAGCCAAGGTCACATAGTCGAAGGATGAAGGGAGGATCTAGCGCTGCCAAGCTCCATTTTGGAGACGCAAGTTGGGAGATACAAGGAAACTTGCAGCAAGAGTTTGTGATATGCAAAATCGTGACGCGCTCCTCTTACTTGGCCCTTGGTCATAACCAAGGTTACATATTCGAAGAATAGAGGAAGGAGCTAGCGCTACTAAGCTCTATTTCAGAGATCAGGAGTTGGGAGATACAAGGAAACTCGCAGCAGGATTTTACTATATGCAAAATCATGAAGCGCCCCTCTTTCTTGACACTTGGTCACAGCTGGAGGTCACATCGTTGAAGGATTAAGGGAGGAGCTAGCACGTCGCTGGGATCCACATCGAAGATCACCAAAATTGTAATGCGCCCTTTTGAATAAGTTCTTGGTCACAGCTCATGGTCATGTGAGAGGAAGGAGCTAGCCCAGCTAAGCCCCATTTCGGAGATCGTGACTTGGGAGAGTCGAGATGCCTCATAGCAAGATCCCCGAAGTCGCGAGTCATGAAGCACCTTCTGAATAGGCATTTGGTCACCGCCAGAGGTCACATAAAGGAAGGGGATTAGAATCCAAAGAAGCCATACTTGACTGGCTAAAACTGCCATAACGAAGTGATGAAATTGGCCAGAGAACTCGAGGAGCTGCAGGGTGATAGCTAGAGGAGCTGAAGAGTGTTGAGGTAACTACCAGTGGAATGAAGATTGTTCATAGAGGATATTGACAGATGGAAAATCGTCGAAGTCTTTAACTGCAACAGAGAGGATGAGCTCGACTGTGATAGAGAAGTCGAAGAGTCTTGGCTGCCAGAGAGGCTAAGGAATCTCATCATAACTCCTAGTGATGATGAACGCATGGGGGTAACCGCCAGAGAAGATGAAGAGTTGCCATGATGACCAGGAGATGACTAGACGTGAGAAAGGCATGAAGAATAGGGGAGTGAGGCATGGAGAGGTACTACACATGTAGGATGCAGTAGGTGCACAGAGAGTATAAAAATGCAGAACAAAGAGGAGATGGTGGTTGATGTTGAGTGTGATTCATGCGAGTAGAAGTTGGTTGTGTGGAGAAGTTGAAACACACAAAAGAGGCATAGCGCATAGAAGGGAAATGTTGCATAGAGCATAAAACACAGAAGAAAAGAAAGCACAAGGGGATGCAAGCAGGAAGACACTGATGCAGACAGAGCAGGGTAGTGTAGAAGAACAATGATGTGATTGGTAAGCCATTGATAAATCCTGTATCACTGTGATATATTTATGAGAAACAAAGATTTATATTTCAGGGTGGTAGGGAGGTTTTAGGGAGGATTGGGTTCCTCAGAGTTTTAAGTGGGTGCTTGAACACAGGGAGTTCTAGCTTCCATCTGGTTGCAGCCAAAAAATCCAGGGTGGTAGGGTGGTGCAAGGGAGAAATATTGTTCTCTGTTATATAGTTTGGTGCATGTGTGACTGGAAGTTGGTGCTTCCATCCAGTTGGTGCTGGAAAACTTAGGGAGTTGGTGCTTCCTTCTAGTGGGTGCTAGAGAAACCAGGTATTTGGTGCTTCCTTCTAGTGGGTGATAGAGAAATGAGGGAGTTGGTGCTTCCTTATAGTAGGTGCTAGAGAAACCAGAGAGTTAGTGCTCTCAGCAAGTTGCATCTTGCAAAACAGAAGTGGTAGCCTCACATTGAGTTGGATCTCATAAGTATGATAATGTACAGAATATAAAGATTACTTATCATATCAAGAAGAAGAGGTTTTTACCCTTTATGGGTTTCCTCAGGAAATATCTGTTTCTGTGTATTTCATGTGTGTGATTGATGTTGAATGTTCTATTGCTTACCTCCCTACATTATTGTGATTGTCATTAAGTTCTCTATAAGGAGTTTAAAATAAGCATAATTGTTTAAGCATGGTAACAACTGATTCACACCCCCCCTCTCACTTGTCCAACAATTGGTATCAGAGCCGGTTCCTTTTATTTAAAGGTAGATCAGTAAGCTTAAACATGACTAGCCATGGAGGAACTTCAACCAATAAGGCCCCCCTGTTCAATGGGACAAACTTTGGCTTCTAGAAAGTTAGGATGAGAACCTACATAATTTATTTAGGTACAGATGTATGGGATGTGGTAGAGACTGGTTATGTAAATCCAGTTGTACTAGCTAATAAGGATGACAAGCTAGAATTCAGCTTCAACATTAAGTCTATGAATGATATTCTGAGTGGGCTTGCAGAAGAAGAATTTGTAAAAGGTATGCACTTAGAAACTGCCAAAGAAATGTGGGACAAACTCATTAGAAGTTATGAAGGTAATGAGAAGGTAAAGGATGCCAAGCTTCAAACCTATAGATTACAGTTTGAACAAATAAAGATGAATGAGGATGAGATAGTTAATAAATTTTTCTTAAGAGTTGAGGAGCTTGTGAATGCCATGAAAGGTCTTGGTGAGAAGTTTGAAGATGTATTATTAGTTCAAAATATCTTAAGGTCTCTGCTTGACAGATTCAATCCAAACGTTTCTGCAATAGAATAATTGAATGATATTAAGACTCTGTCTATTGATCAACTCCTAGGAACTCTAACTGCTATGAAATTAGGATTGGTAAAGATAAATCTACCACTATAGAAGCATCATTTAAAGAAGAAAATAATGAGGATTCTGAGCCTGATGAAATTGAAGAAAAATTTGTGAGAAGACTAAAGAAAGGATCAGGAAAGTACCAAGGTAAGTTTCCCTTCAAATGTTTTAACCATGGAAATATAGGCCACTTTGTATCTAAGTGTCCACACAAGAAAAAGGACCAGAACTCTAAAGGTGAAGAGAAGTACAAATCCAAAATATTTGGTAAAAATGAAATTTTATGTGTAAGCAATGATGACTCTTCAGAAGACACGGATAGTGACTCCTCCTGTGAAGATAAGGTAAATGACTTCGTGTTTATGTCCAAAGATGATTATGATAATAAAATCACAGGAAGTGATGTTAATGACAAAGAAGTTGTGGTTGACTTGGAAGGAGAGTTGATTAACGCTTTGGAAGAGATTGACAGACTCGGGTTTAAGAAGAGAAAGAAAAAACAATTGTTGATACAATTCGATAAAGGCAGTAAAAAACCTGATGAAGACTTTGCCATGCTAAAAGTGGAATTAGAAGAGGCAAAGAAAATAGAGGACATGCTGAAACAACAATTATCAGAGAAGAAGGCAAGATGTGAAACTCTGGAAGAAGAAGTAGTGAAAACTAGAAAAGAGTTGGAGAAGTTTCAAGCCTTGTATCACCAGAATCTGTCAAGCATCAAAGCCTCAGAAATATTAGCCACCATTATGAATCAGCAAAGGAATCCAAAGTTGAAAATTGGTTTGGGTTATGAAGAGGGATCAAGTAGTGGTCAGCCAAGCAACAAAGAATCCATCGAGTTTGTTGCCGCCAGTGACGACAATAAATCTGTAGAAACAAAGGAAGATAATCAGCCACTAAGGAGGAGTAAAGAAAAAAGTGTCAAAACTGAATCTGTAGAACAAAGAAATAACACACCCTCTGCTCAAGGAAATCATCAGCATGGAAGAAATTGACCTGCTCAAAGAAGACAACCATTTTCCAGGTACCATTTTTTTTTCTATCAATATTGTTTCTACTGCTCTAACTTTGGCCACAAAGCTGTAAATTGTTCCTTAAGATTTAGACATAAGAAATCAAGACACCCAAGGAATAAATATATGTCACAACAAAGAATGAGACAACCACAGATTGCAAATGGTCAAATTAAGTTTAGAGACATGCAACTGAGGAGGTCAAGAAATAATGAACAGTCAATGAGTAGACAACGTTGCAACAATCACTTTGACCTATTCAATAATGAGCTTGAATGCTATAACTATCATAACTTCGGTCACAAAGCTACAAACTTCCATATGAAGAATTACAAAGCAGATCCAAGGATAAATCTCTTCGCTAGAAATGCCATCACATGGAAAACGAAAGGTAGTGAAAAATGTGGTCTCGTACTTTCAACTCAAAAACAAAAGGACGCTTGGAATATAGACAGTGGATATTCCAAACACATGATTGGAGAAAAGGATAAGATTATGCCTATAAGAAAAAGCAAAACAGGAAATGTGATCTTTGAAAATGATGAACCAGGTAAAATCAAAGGTAAATGAATGGTGAGTTTGAGTAATGGCAAAGGAGATTCTCAGGATGATCTGCTTGTAGATGATCTGAAACATAATTTGCTCAGTATAAGTCAAATGTGTGACAGAGGCTGTGAAGAGGTGTTCACATCCAAAGATTGTAAGGTAAAAAATGTAAACTCAAGATAAGTGGTGGCTAATTGCATAAGGACAGATAATAATGTTGATATTGAATTCTCTCCTGCAAGTAAAGAAGAATATTTAGATACAATAAAAGAATGCTATGTTAACATTTATCCCATGGAAGGAGTAGAAGAAGAATCATGTCATAAGTTGGAAGAAAAAGTTGTGAATCTTAGAAAGAAGGTTGATAAGTCAAACACCCAAATCAAATTCTTGAACAACTCCATGATCCTGGATGAGATCTTGGATAGACAGAGATCACCAAATGACAAATTCATTCATGGATACAATAAGGAAGAAATCAATACTCCTAAGAAATCTAACATAGTTCCTTCATTTGTAAAAAGGGAAAGAAGGTATGAGCGTGTTTGTAGTGGTTTTTTCTTGTGATGAATATAATCAGAAAAGCCTTGGATTGTAGGCATCATGGAAGGAAAATGAAGTTGTTGTAATAGAAGATCAGGGAAGCATGGCAGGGGGAGTCATTCAGGTATGACAAGAAAAGGTTGATGAAGGAGTTCGAGTAAGAGAGGTGATCAATATTGATTCTGATACAGAGGACACAGCTGAAGCTGGAGATGAACAGGTCCAAGAATCAGAAGGATAAGACTATGAGTTAGATACAAATACTCTGCAAGACTCAAATAAGAGGTTCCATCCTGTCAGGGAGAGTATGTATTGGTTGAATATTTGATACCTCCAAAAAGTACTGCAATAGCTCAGGGGAAGCATGTTTTCTTTGACATTGATGTCAAAGGGGGAGAAAAGGTGTGGATGCATGGATGTTATAGTTGGAGCTCTAAGCAGAATAGTGCAATGGTTCAGGGTTTCCATCAATGCCAAAGGGGGATATTGTTGGCATGTTTGTAGGCAGAGGTGTTCTTGTTATTGATGGCAAGAACAATAGTGAGGTTGTCATGTTTACAGACAAAAGGCAGAATATGCTTGTCATTGATGGAAAGAAAAGCAGTGACAATGCAACGTCGATGGCACAAGAAAAACAACGATGTTGGCAGAGCAATGTTGACAGGGTTATAGGCAGAGTGTGCATGGAAAGAAAAATAGTGAATATATAGAAGAGAAAGCTCGAGAAGAGATCAAAGCTCAGAAGAGATAGCGCTTTGCACTATCTAGAAGTGCAGCCAAGGACCAAGAGAAGGACTCGCAGGACGAGAAAAGGTCGTAGAACCTTTGACACTTAGAAATTCTTCCAAGTCGGAAGGATGCTTAAGCTCAGGAGGAGGAGCGACAGTGGCCATTGGATCGCCAATCTATAATACGCAAAAACCGTTAGATCTAGTATAAGTTTGAAGAGGATAAGGCCGAGAGCCATCCTCCAACTCCTCGAAATGCAAAATCGCGATGAGATCTGAACCATAGGATCTAGAGGACACATGGTGAAAGATCATCATTTCGTTGACTGAAAGGTCAAAGGAAGGAGGTGCTCTAACCCCTCAAACTCATGATATGCGAGCTCGTGAAATGATATGAGTCTTTGGATTGAGGACTAATCTAGGCCATCAGATCCAGGAAAAGAACATGTGCCATGTGAGGAGATCCACGTCAGCAAGGGAAAGTGGCAGACCACGTCAGCAAGACCATGTCAGTCAGATCCATGTGAACAAGGACAAGTGGCAGACCACATGAGCAAGACCACGTCAGGGAGGACATGTGGTGAGCGCTCAGAATTTTGTTGACTCACAAATCAGGAAAGACAAAGGCAGAGTTGGAGAAACTCGTGAGGTGCGAGTTTGCGACATGATCATAGACGTTGGATCACAGAGGGTTGTGGGTCGTTGATTTAGATTACTTCGAATATTGGGAGTTGGAAGAGTCAGGGTTGGCTCACGCTCAAATTCTCGACACGTAAAGTTGCGATGAGATCTGAGCCGTCAGATCGAAGAAGAGATCTAGACCATTGATATGGAGAGTGAAGCGCTCAATGTTTGGCTCGTGGTCATATCCAAGGTCACATAGCCGAAGGATGAAGGGAGGAGCTAGCGCTGCTAAGCTCCATTTCAGAGATCGTGAGTTGGGAGATACAAGGAAACTCATAGTAGGAGTTCACGATATGCAAAATCACGATGCGCCCCTCTTACTTGGCCCTTGGTCATAGCCAAGGTCACATCGTCAAAGAATAGGGGAAGGAGCTAGCATTGTTAAGCTCCATTTTGGAGATCATGAGTTGGGAGATACAAGGCAACTCGCAGCAGGATTTTGCGATATGCGAAATCACGAAGCACCCCTCTTGCTTGACCCTTGGTCATAGATGGAGGTCACATCGTTGAAGGATTAAGGGATGAGCTAGCACGTCGCTATGCTCCACATTGGAGATTCCTGAAATCGTAAAGTGCCCTTTTGAATAAGCATTTTTTCACAGCTCGTGGTCATGTGAGAGGAAGGAGCTAGCCTAGATAAGGCCCATTTTAGAGATCGTGACTTGGGAGAGTCGAGATGCCTCATACCAAGATCCCCGAAGTCGCGAGTTGTGAAGAACCTTTTGAATAGGCGTTTGGTCACCACCAAAGGTCACATAAAGGAAGGGGCTTAGAAGCCAAAGAATCCATACTTGACTGGCTGAAATTGCTAGAACGAAGTGATGAAATTGGCCAGAGAACTCGGGGAGTTACAGGGTGATTGCCAAAGGAGATGAACAGTCCTGAGGTAACTGCTAGTGGAATGAATATTGTTCATAGAGGCAACTAACAGATGGAAAAGCGTTGAAGTCTGTAACTTCAACAGAGAGGATGAGCTCGACTGTGACTGAGAAGACGAAGAGTCTTGACTTCAAGAGAGACTAAGGAATCTCAGCATAACGCCCAGTGATGATGAACACATGGGGGTAACTGCCAGAGAATATGAAGAGTTTCCATGATGATTATGATATTACTAGATGTGAGAAGGCATGCAGTATGGGGGAGTGAGGCATGGAGGGTACTTCGCATGTAGGATGCAGTAGGTGCACAGAGAGTATAAAAATGCAAAACAAAGAGGAGATGGTGGTTGTTGTTGAGTATGATTCATGCGAGTAGAAGTTGCCTGTGTGGAGTAGCTGAAACACACAAAAGAGGCGTAGCGCATAGAAGGGAAATGTTGCACAGAGAATAAAATGCAGAAGAATAGAAAGTGCAAGGGGATGCAAGAAGGAAGACATTGATGTAGGCAGAGAAGGGAAGTGCAGCAGAATAGTGATGTGACTAGTAAGCCATTGATAAATTTGTATCACTGTGATGTATTTATGAGAAGAAAAGATTTATATTTCAGGGTGGTAGGGAGGTGCTAGGGAGGACTAGTGTCCTCAGAGTTTCAAGTGGGTTCTTGAACACAGGGAGTTGTAAAATCCATCTGGTTGTAGCCAGAAAAACCAGGGTGGTGCAAGGGAGAACTATTGTTCTCTGTTATACAGGTCGGTGCCTGTGTGACTGGAAGTTGGTGCTTCCATCCAGTTGGTGTTGGAACACTTAGGGAGTTGTTGCTTCCTTCTAGTGGGTGCTAGAGAAACTAGGGAGTTGGTGCTTCCTTCTAGTGGGTGCTAGAGATACCAAGGAGTTGGTGCTTCCTTCTAGTAGGTGCTAGAGAAACCAGAGAGTTGGTTCTCTCAGCAAGTTGCAGCTTGCAAAACAAAAGTGGTATCCTAAAAATGAGTTGGAGCTTATAAGTATGATAATGTGTAGAATATAAAGATTACTTATCATATAAATAAGAAGAGGTTTTTACCCTTTATGGGTTTCCTCAGGAAATATCTGTCTTTTTGTATTTCATGTGTGTGATTGATGTTGAATGTTCTATTTCTTTCCTCCCTACATTATTGTGATTGTCATTAAGTGCTATGTAAGGATTTTAAAATAAGAATAATTGTTTAATCATGGTAACAATTGATTCACCACCCCCTCTCAGTTGTCCAACAAAAATCGCTCCTAGAGGGTCCTTCCAATACAGAACTTGGTCAATAAGGCAATACCTAATTGCTTTAAGTTTTAAATATCTTGCCATGCTTCTTCCCATTCCATATGGAGGTCACAATTACTGCAGAAAAAATATAACATCTTCATACCGAGCACATTCTGCTAATGGAGGATTGCCCTAAGGGTCTCTATTGGCCACCTCACCCTGTTGATTTTTTGAGCAAGCATTGATGAAGTTAACCCCAAAAGTTTTGCAATTAGATTCAGCCAAAAGCTTGGCTAAACCTTGGCCTTTGATCGATTTGGTGGGATTGATATCTAGATCAAATTCAAGGATTTTGGCAATCCATCGACTCCTCCTCCCATCTATGTCTGGTTGAATGAGAATTTCCTTAACGGTAGCTGCAGGGACATATGTGATAACTTTTGATTGCATAACATAGACTCTGAAAGCTTTGAGATCTTTGACTAAGGAATAGGCCTACTTCTCCATGATGCCATCTTTGAACTTTGCATCCCTGAATGCCCTGCTGAAAAAAGAAATAGGTTGCTCCAGTCCTTCAACATTCCTCTGCAATAGAACAGTTGCCACTATATCAAAAGAAGCAAACGAAAAAATCGAAAAATCCTTGGAATAATCAGGACTGATAAGAATAGGTGCCTCATTCAATTCCCTTTTGATTAGGTTGAAGGATTCTCTGGGCTCACCAGTCCACTTTACTTCATTCCCCTTCCTAAGCATAGTTGTGATATGCTTCACCAATTTAGCGAAATTGCAAACAAACCTCCTCAAGAAATTAATTTTCCCAGGAAGGACTGAACTTCCTTTTTGGATCTGGGAAGTGATAAGGTTTGGATTGATTCCACCTGATTGGGATCAATTCTTACTCCCTCAACTGATACTATGTGCCCCAACAATTTTCCCTCCTGCATGGCAAATAAAGACTTCTTGGGATTGAGGGATAGACTAAACCTTCTGCATTTCGGGAAGACCTTTCTCAGATGTTGACAATGCTCTTTATCAAATCTGGAAAACATAGTTATGTCATCCAGATAGATGACCACAAATTTATGTTTTTCCCCAATGAAGGCTATGTCCATGGCGCGTTGAAAGGTTTCCCCTGTGTTCATCAATCCAAAGGGAATTTTGGCATACATGAATGTTCCCCAAGGAGTGGTTAAGGTTGTCTTTTCTCTATCTTCAGGCAGGACAAAGATGTGGTTGCAGCCCGAAAATCCATCAAACATAGATATCCTTGATGCGCCAATTACCCTTTGTAATATGTGTTCCATTTTCGGCAAGGGGTAATTTTCTTTCCTTGAGCTCCTGTTCAGGTTCCTGAAATCAACACGTAGTATGATTTCCCCACTCTTCTTTCTCACCAGGACCAGGTTGGCCACCCACTCTGAATACTTCAGAGGCACGATGATCTGGGCATCTAGCAACTTCTTTACATCTCTCTCCATGATAGACAACAACATAGAATTAATTTGTCTTAATTTCTGCCTAAATGGTTTGGCCTCTTCTTTCAATGGAATATTATGCTCAATTACGCTAGTGTCATACATCCTGAGGTCTTCATAGGTCAAGGAAAACATATCAGCAAATTCCTTTAATAACTTATCATACTCGTCCCTCTGCTCCTTTGACGGGTTGTTTGAAAATTTAACGAACTTGGGATCATCCTCTGTACCAATGTTGCACTCAACTACATCAGCATCCTCGGTTGAGCCTTTAAGCTTTACTACCACATCGTTCCCATCGAAAAATATTTCCAAAGGAACCAGTCCCTTTGGAATGTGATTTCTAGGCAGCTGAACAATATGGTGATTTGCAATTTTATTCAAAAATACTTCAGGGGGAGGTTCACCCTCGGAATCATGATCCTGATCGATGTGTAATGCAGAGAACTCATCAACCGACTCAAGAAATATTTTGATTTCAAGATCATCCGCGAACACCTTCCAATGCTTGATATTATCAGGTACAGAGGGCCTATATCTAATATCAACATCATACCTAATCTTAGGTGGTAGTGGGATCCTGAACTGGCTTGTTGAGATAGCCAGAGAATCGGCCATGACATTTTCTTCTCTGGGAACAAATGAAATGTTTAAAGCCAAGAAAAATCTGTCAACCAGATCCCACACTTCATTTATGTAATTGTGAGTTGAGGGTGTTTGGCCTGATAAGGATTTCTGACCTACTGGACAATCAACTCAGCATCCCCAAACACAGATATCTCTTCAATTCCCATATCTTTTTCATCCCTTAAACCCAAAGTAAGAGCTTCATACTCCACCACATTATTAGTAGCTTAAAATTATAATTTGTATGATAGAGATATGGTTTCATGAGTAGGGGAAACAAAGACTACTCCAACACCAACACCCTCTCTAGAAGAGGCTCTGTCGAAAAACATTTTCCACACAGAGGTAATCGAAGGAGAGCCCTCATAGGGAGTACTGGTCTTTCTGATCTCAGGAGGGGGTTCAGGGGTATCGGTGAGCTGCAATAAGATAGATCCCAAATCATTGTACTCTCCTTGAATCAAAAGAATACAAATCATGAAAGGCTTTTGTGATTTCCAATCCAAGCTCTTCCATGACAGTTTTGGGCATGAGATTATGGGAATCCCCTGAATCCATCAGACAGTTATGAAACACCTTGTCATGTATGTTTAGTGAGGTATATAAGGGAGGGGATGAATCATCCCTATCTTCTACCATGGGACCTAAGATGATTGTTGGCTTTTCATCTTGGAGATTCACTAAGTCTAAGGAATGACAGGATGGCTCAGACTACAACAACTTAGAGAGGGATTTTTTTAAATCTTTGTGCTTGACTAGCTCTAAAAGGGGTACATGGATTCTAATATTCTGAATTTCATGCTCAAAGTTAAAGGAGGAAGGGGGATTCAGAATTTCTCTCACCTTTGGGATAGGATCTTTGTCTATCGGTGGGGAATTATGAGCTTTCTTTTCTTTGTTGTTGTTTGATGCATATTTAATATGCTTCTCTACTCTGGATGGATGATTAGGGATGTCGGACTTCCCTTCTTTCTTCTTTGACCTGAGGTTATATTTACTTGGGATATTATTGGCCTTTTCCCCTTTACTCAGCTCATTTATTTGACTGTTCATGAGGGATTCCTTGTATGCAAATTGAGTTAGATGAGGAAATGGGGAGGTTTCCCCAATACAATGGATCTTAGGATCGAGCTCTAACTCTTCTTCCTCCCTCTCCATATCAGTAACAAGATTATTTTGGAGAGGGGTTTGAATTTTTTGAACATTTATATCTTTGTCCCTTTGGTCCCTTGGAATAATCTGAGGAGCATTGTTATTCAGCCTCTTGAAGTTACCTCTGTTATCAATATTTGGGACATTCTTATAACCTTGCTTCCCTTCAAATTTCATCTTCTCCATTTCTGCAGACAGGGACTTCCCCATCTTGGTCAATTCATCTACTTGAGGGTGAGATGCAAAAGAACCAGAGGTTGAGGCCTCAGATATTCCTCTTCCTCTATCTCTGTCAGCTTTTCTCCTAAGCATGTCAACTGCCAACACATTGGATTCTACTTCCAGGGTTGCATCTTGCATATGAGCTAGGGAAGTAGCTATTCTCTCTCTGAGAAGGAGGAAAAAATCGAGGTCAAAAGAACTATCATAAGTGATTTTGGCAGAGTCTTCTGTGGGTTTTATCTCAGCAGGGATCTTATTGTACATTTTGTTGAATCTTTTGGAGAAATCAGAGATAGATTCTCCCTCTTTTCTCTTTAGGGACCCAAAATCTATGATATAATACATAAAATATTTTTTATCCCCCCACTGCCTCAAGAAGACATCATCTAAAGATTCAATCCCAACAATAGATCCAGGGATCAGTCCCCTAAACCATTTCCTGACCTCACCATCAAGGCTCTGGACAAAGACTCTCATCCAGACATCTTAATTTTCAATGTTCAGGTTGTCTGCATAACTGTAGAAAGTAGCAAGGTGCTTTTCAACAACGATGCCTTCCTCTCCAGTGAATTTGGGCATATACTTTAGGTAATCTCCAGCAGGGAGAGCATTCATTGGTTGAGGTAGGGCTAGAGGGGCATATCTTGCAGCCACTATGGCATCCATTATGTTTCTAGGGGGATTAGCACCTACCATAGGGATATGAGGTGGAGAAGAATTAGGAGGAGAAAGTTTTCAAACAAGGGAGAGTGGAACTGAGCTTCCCAGAGGAAAGGGAAACAACGGAGGATTCGGAGAAAAGGCTACAGGGCTTGGGGGAAAAGAGGTTTTCCTCTCTGTGGTAGAAACAACAGTAATAGGAGGAGGGGTGATAAATCCCTGGGTAGGAAAATATTCTGAGGTCTTGGGTCTATTCCAAGGTACAACTTCAGGGGAGAGAGGAGCGACAAGGATTTCTCCCTCTAATCCCAGACCAGGAGGGGAAAACTCAATAGGAACACTCCCAAAATTTAAAGTTTCGAGAAACTCCAACATAAGGTATAACAGGGGAATGAGAAGTAGAAATTGGAGTTTCTAAAGAAGGACCATGAAAATCATCAGAAATACTTGGTTCAGTAGCAAAAGGTCCTTCTCGAGGGGCCTTTCCCTTTCTGATAATTTTCTCTGGGTCAACTTCAGGTGTTGCTAAAGGCAGTTGTGGAGTAGACCTCATGTGTCTACCACTAGAAGCCACAACTAAAACAGTGGACTCACCAGTGGATCCGCATCAATGGAGTCACCACAATGGAATCGCCAGGTGCATAGTTGCAATCTTTGATGTACTAAGTTCTGATGCACCTTCATAACTAGTAAGCTTTGTCGTTCAATCCCAGGGAAAATATTCAATTCGTCCCTGGCAACGGTGCCAGAAATGTTAGCACCAAAATTCACCTCTGGATTGCAGCAGAGGTAAGCTAGATACCCATAAGAGTTTTATGTCACAGATTGGTTATAAAAGGGTCAAATGAGCACAATCTCGAGAAAATATTGTTTTAGCTCAAAAAAATGGACTAATATGCACGAGCAGGTGAGGTCTTAGTTTAACTTTAGACAGTAAGTTGTAGTAAGGGTGAATAGGAGGAAGACTTTAGTGAGAAAATGTAGATATCTGCCAAGGACATCAAGTCTTTCAGTAGCCCAAGGAGGAACAATTTAAACACAAGAACTTCTCGAATGTAAATCTCAAAGAAACTGAAAGGAACTATAACAACACTATAATCAAACTTTCATCATAATGCAGTCACAATAATTCAAGTGAATCATTCAGCCATCAACTCTTTTAGAATCAGAGGAAAACAAGAGGGAGTAAGGAAGCTGACTATCATTAAACAAGATGTCTCAAATGCACATGCATAACTAGATAACCAGAGAGTTCATTAAAACTTTACAATTCGGGATCTTTGCTCTACCATCGACCCTAACAAAATTGAGAATGATTCCTAAATACTCAAAATTAAACCACAACAGCAAGCTTGAGCAATTGCATTGAAGGTGTTACGTCTGCATGCCTCCTAGCATACTGTGCATGCAGTCTCTGGCTAGTCGTGGACTTTAGTCAGACGCAATCGCGTTCCAGAACGGGCCTGCAAATGACTTGACCAGCTGACAGTCCTTTCCTGGACTTTCCATTTATGGTGGAAATGATGTCCAAACACCACCAACTTATTTAATAATTTCTTCATCGGGATCAGGGAGGCCCAAGGAAGCTCTACATTTGTAGGATGTGGTGGCCTCTTCTTCATTGTTTGAGCTTGGCTGGATTGCTTGCGGGAGAGTCATACGGGTAGAGATGGACAAGGATCTAGCGAGGATGATTAGTGAGATTGACGTGAAGATAATATGAGAGGTGGCCATGTGGACAAACGTGGTAGAGTAAAGGTGATTAGGCATGACGGTGGAGTGGCATGAGAATGTGGTGTAGATACCGAGGAGAGATTGCGGGGATAGGCGCAGTGGGGGAAATCCGCTGAGGTGGAGGTGAGAGGGAGTATGAGGGGAAGACACCTAGTGGGAGATGGTTGGCGGAAGTGAAATGGGATATGCCATATAGGTGAGTGGATCTCAGGTGTGCGGTAATGGGAGGTGGAAGGGGAGTGGGAGATGTGACAGGCAGAGGTGAGAGACGAAGTGAGAGACATATGCCAGTGGGAGGCAAGAGCAGTAAGAGAGGGTGGTATGTGGTCTACTCGGAGGGGGTAGGCAGCGGTAAGAGGTTTTAGGCAGGGAGGTTCCGAGTTAAGGAGAGGGTGACACGTTAGTAGGGGGGGGGTGCGTTTGGAAACCACCAACTTGGACCCCCCCCCTCCGCTAAAGGTAGAATGGAAAGGGGGGGTCTGATATGGACCATGCACCGTAGATCTGAGCACATAGATCTCATCCCCCCAGATCCACGCACTTCTTAGCGTGACACACCTGCACACACAAGAGTTAGGATAAGTGGGATTTTGTGGGTTTTATCCCGCTTCTTTCCCTTTTTGCACCAAAGGGGTCCATTTCTTAGGAAAACACCACCCCTACAAGTAATGTGATAACAATACTCAACCCCCATGTGCCCAATAAATTTGGGATGTGACCACTCACACCCACCCTCTTACATGCATTCAATTATTGGATTTGGAAACACTCAGTCAGAAGGATGTGGCCACTCGCACCCACCCTCTTACATGTATTCAATGATTGGCTTTGGAAACACTTAATCAAACATTGGAAGGTTCATATACAATTGGAAAGTTTAGGAAAATGGGTTGAATTGATATGCATGGGTATCCCCCCCTTGACCCATCTTGGCCATTATTCTATACACTTCCCCCTCTTGTAGATTAATTCATCCCCCATCTCTTTTCCATGTCCCCTTAGAAACTGGAATCACATTTTTATATTAAAAAAAATGAAGTACAATTCACATATCACATCGTTTGGTCGTAGCCACATATTGTATCCACATAAGCATTAATTAAACTGGGGATTATAATGGGGATGTTACATTCCCCCTCCCCTACAATTACGCATTGTCCTCGGTGCACTCTATGCTGATATACATGTATATATGAAAATTACATCACAACACTTAGAAATAAAATTATGTAATTTAACAACTCCAACCATCATTCTCCTGTCCTTCTCAACTCATTGACCCAAGGAATGAATCATTCATTTATCAAGGTGGAACCAAGGGATGTACCATCCATTTATCACAGATAACCCAAGGAATGATGCATTTGTTTATCAGGGTCCCCCGGCGCAGCTGGCTAGGAATCTGAGATGTGGTTCCAGAACTCTAGCTACTCAAAATGGATTCTTGCATTTTGTTTTCTTCAAAATTGTCAAAAATTTGCAGGGACTCTTCCGACATGTTTTCTTCTTTCTCCCATGTATCATCTTCAGGGCTATAGTAGGTCCATTGAACCTTTTCCATCCCTATGGATTCGTTCCTAAGCACCTTGACTTTATGGTCCAAGATGCGTACTAGTTCCACACAGAAATCTCCTTCATGCTCCACTTGGATCACATTCTAATTAACTATGTGGTTAGGATCAGGTACATACTTTTTTAATAAGGATACATGAAATGCATTATTCACTCTTATGGATGCAGACAATGCTAGCATATATCCAACTGGTCCTATCTTTTCTAATATTTCAAAAGGTCCACAATATCTTGTTGCCAACTTTAGGCAACTTCCTAATCTTATCGAACTTCTCTTTGCCTTTACTTTTAAGAACACATGTTCTCCCACTTTAAAAAATCTGAAAACTTTGTTCTTGTCTGCATAACGTTTATGCTTATCCTGGGAATCCTTTAAATTCTTCTTTATATTTTCCACCCGCTCTTCCATTTATTTTAACAAATCTGGCCCAACAACTACTCTGTCTATTGGATTATCCCAACTCATCAGGGTGTTACAATTCATTCCATACAATGCTTCAAACAGACTCATCTTCAATGATTCTCAATACCCATTATTGTAGGAAAAATCAACTACATGAATATAATCTTCCCACTTTTATGGTTGATCCATCACATACATTCTAAGCATTTCCTCAATTATCATGTTAGTCCTTTCAGTTTTCCCATATGACTTTGGATGATACGTTGTACTAAGATTCAAATTTGTTCCAAAGCATTTGAACAAAACTTTCCAAAAATTTGAAGTAAACTTTGGATCTCTATCTGAAACTATTGTCTTAGGTACTCCATGTAACCTAGCAATTTCCTTCATATAAATTTATGTGATATTTGTGTCCTTGTGTGTAGTCTTTACTGGAATAAAATGTGTTTCTTTAGTCAATTTATCCACCACCACCATGATGAAATCATGATGCTTCATTGTTCTGGGAAGCTTAGTAATAAAATCAACTGTGACTACTTCCCACTTCCATTCCGGAATGGGAAATGGCTGTAGAAAACCTGTTGGGTGTCTATGTTTTTTCTTCACTCTTTGGCATTCTAGACATATGGCTATGTAGTTAGCCACTTCTTTCTTCATTCCTGGCCAAAAGTACTAGCTTCTTACTGTTATAATTGTCTTATGATATCCTGGGTGTTCGACATATGGAACATTGTACATTTCCTTCATAATTTCATTTTTCATCTCATTGGAATTCGACACATATGCTTTCCCCTTGTACATGAGGATTCCATCCTCTTTCATCTCATAGGAATTTAACTTCTACTGAAATTTACCTTGTTGTAATGTTTCTCTTATTTTCACATATTGCTAATCTAAATTTACTGCTACAATGATTTGATCTTTCAAATATGTATTGTACACCCTAATGGTTTCCACATGCACTTCATGATCTCTCCTGTTGAGTGCTTCAGCCACTTGATTTTCCCTTCCCTTTATATGCTTAATTTCGAAGTCATATTCACTCAGAAATTCCATCCATCTAGTTTGTCTGGCATTTATTTTTGGATGTCCAAACAAATGTTTCATGCCACAATGGTTTGTTCTTAGATCGGATTTCTTACCCATAAGGTAATTCCTCCACATTTTTAATGCATGTATTATAGCTTCCAAATCCAAGTCATGTGTAGCATAATTTATCTCATGCTATTTTAATTTTTTGGATTCATAGCATACCCAAGTGTCCCTTTGACTGAGGACTCCATCGAGTCCTTCCTTGCATGCATTGGTGCACACAAAAAAATATTCATTTGGATCTACAATCTTCAGTATTGGTGCACTTGTCAATATTTCCTTTAGCTGTTGAAAACTCTCTTCACACTTGGAAGTCCATTCAAATTTCATTCCCTTCTTTTGCAAATAAGTGATTCGACTTGCAATCCTTGAGAACCCTTTTATGAATCTCCAGTAATATCTAGAAAGACCCATGAATGAACTAACCTCTGTCACATTATTTGGCGTTGGCCATCCTCTAATGGCCTCTATCTTTACAAGATCAACTTTTATCCCTGTTGCTGAAATTATATGCCCCAAGTAGTGAATATTCCTTGGGTAAAAGTTGCACTTACTTAGCTTAGCATACAATTTATTCTCTCTTAAAACTTGCAAAATTATTCTTAAATGTTTCTCATGTTCTTCTTTTGATTTAGAATAGACGAGGGTATCATCTAAGAACACAATCACAAACTTGTCCATGTACTCCCTGAATACTCCATTCATCGGGAATATAAAAAATGTTGGGGCATTTGATAGCCCAAATGGCACTACTATGAATTCATAATTCCCATATATTGTTTTGAATGTTGTCTTGATGATGTCTTATTCCTTTATCCTTACTTGATGATAACCAAATCTCAAGTTAATCTTCGAAAAGATTCTTGCACCTTTCAGTTGGTCAAAAAAATCCTTAATTCTTGGAAAAGGATACTTATTCTTTATGGTAACCTTATTACGTTGCCTGAAATAAATACAGGGACTCAGGGTTCCTGATCCAGATTTTATGAGAATAACGAAATGAATGCAAATTATTAAAATATGCTTAACAAAAAATAACAGAGATACAGTAAAACTGGTTTTCTATTCAATAATGAAATAAGCTGAAACTGTAAAATGCAGTGGAAAACAAGCTTGCTAGAATGGTGGCAGCTTATCTCTGAGAAGAGATGTAAAGGTTGCGCTCATTCGCAATAATATGATTACAATGAGGCTCTGAAGACATTTTTACAATAAAAGGGAATGTCAAAAACCCTAGACATCCAAAAACCTAACCCTAGGAGATGAAGCACCAAAAGTCATGTGGGCCCTGTTTGGGTAAGTTAGTACATCGACTTCCTAGGGTCATAACTTTTTCATATGATATCTGTTTTAGGTGAATGATATCTTGTTGGAAATGTATAAATCAAATCCTTCGGCTATCATTGAGAATATTGATCCCGAAAAACCTTCATTTAGACCCTCAAAATGGCCCTGGAAGTTAAAAACTGTTAAAAATAGTAAATCGCCAAAATTGCCAGAAAACTGTTTTGAGCGAGTTGGAAAACGTCGGTGGCCATCGATATCCACTTGGATCAGTTCCATCCTTCTTTTTCACAAAAATAATTAGGGCTCCCCAAGGTGACACACTTGGGCATATGTACCCCTTCTTCAATAGTTCCTCAAGCTGCATCTGCAACTCTTTTAGTTCTGGTGTACCAATTCTGTAAGGTGTCTTAGACATTGGGGAAACTCCTAACACCAAATAAATAGAGAAATACATGTCTCTTTTTGGTAGTAGTCCCATAATTTCTCTAAAAACATCTTCAAAATCCCTAAAAATTGAATGGTATTCAATGCTCTCCACTCTGTCTTTGGCCCCCTCCTCCATATGGGCTGCAAACATATGACATCCTTTCCTGAAGCTCTTCTTCAACTACATAGTTGAAATCTCTCTAATAGCTACAACTCTTGGAATGACTTGAATATTTCCTTGCTACCCTTCCTCATCAAGACATGCGATTGTCTTGTTGTAAAGGTCTAGGAAAGAATGATGTTCCTCCAACCAATCCATTCCAATTAGAAAACCATATGAACCCAATGGTATGATGTTTACATCCACCTTTGTATTGAGTCCATTTATGTCTATCAGACAATCTTTAACCAACTCATCGATTTTCCTCTTAGCACCCGTAGCTAACTGAACTAACCAAGATTTCTTATGCTTACTTATTTGCAAGTGAAATCTTTCAATGATGTTAGCATTTATGTAACTATGCATGGCTCTTGAATCAATTTAAATTGTTATGGGATCATTATTGATCTTACCTTCCACTTTAATCATGGGATATTGATACTCTGCTTGCTTGTTATCCAAGGCTGCATAAATCCTTGGCATACTTCCTCCCATGTCTTCCACTGTTTCATCCTCTTTAATGTTGTGTACAGTCTCCATTCTTTATCCTTTGTGAGGGAAATCCTTATGCAAATGATTTCCCATGCATCCCCAACATTGCACCAAGTGTTGCCTTAGCATTTTTCCAAATGAATCTGCATTATTGTGTTCATTTTGTGCGAATTAACCCTATTGATTCATTGGGAAAATATTCTTGAAAAAGGGTGGGTTAAAACCCTTCTGCCTTTGATCCTTCTTATCCTTCATCTTGTAATTCCAATATTTTTCGAAAACAGGTCTTCCTTTTCTCTATTCATATAGATGCCTTACTCTCCTTATGGTTTTCTCCATGGTTTTGGGGTTGTCATATTGAATCTTATCACTGTAGAAAGAGGGTAACCCACTTAGAAACATTTGTATTTTGACTGTCCCATCCTTGATGAAGTCAACATACTTCAAAAATTCAAAGAAACACTTCTCATAATCCTCCATTGTCATCGTTCCCAACTTGAGTTCAAAGAAATATTTCATATTTCTTTCATAGTAATGCTTGGACAAATATTTCTCTTGGAAATATCCCTTGAACTGCCTGCACAAGATTATTTTATCATCAAGGTTCTTGTCTTGCTTAAGTTGATCCCACCACATGGATTCCTTCCCTTGCAAGTGGTAGGTGGAAATTCTAGCTTCTACCCAGGAGGGGTAATCATGTGTTCACCGTTGAAAGTTGGTGTCTTAATATTCATGAGTCCCCCCTCCAAGATGTCTGCCTCAGGTCTTCTCCTTTGACTTTAAACATGAGACACACTTGGGATTCTCCCTCGACCCAAACTTGCATGAGTTCTTCTAGTGGAACGTCTTGGAGAACGATGGCATATACTCATGCTTCTTGACTTCCTATCACTCCCATTATCATCTCTTTTTCTATGCAATCTTGACCTTGATACTTTTCTAGCACTAGTTGCTTGCTTGGTGCCAAATTCCTTGTTAACTTGCTTTTGTATCATATTTAGGATTTGAAGTATCTCTTCTTGAGCCTTCATGATCCTCTCATTATCGTCCCTATATATTTTCACTTTTTTGCAGGCTTCTCATAGTTATAGTTCCCTACCTATCTCTTCTCCCATTAGACTCATTCTCAGCATTACCCATGATGGCATGAAGAACTCCAATTTATTCTCCATGGATGTAAAACCATTGAGCATCCTCCATGTCTCTAGTTCTCATGTAGGACTAAAATATGTTTTTTTGTATCTCTAATTCTACAAGAATGTGCATGCAATAATTGTTTGTTAGAATTAAGCATATTGAAAAATATTTATCAATTAGATTACACGTAATTATTCGTTTTAAATTATGAAGAATATTAATTCACTACTCTCAAGTAGGATTCCTCAAACGCACTCATTTTAGAAACAACTCTCCAATGACTGTCCTCATGCCTCAAACTGAGTTTTGAGCAAATAGTTACAACAATTACAAGTTGCAATTTCCACTCTTTTGTTGCTACAGAATTCACTTTTATTACTTTTGAAGAAAATATAGTGCCTAGATCAAAATTATGGGTTGACATATCTCTTCTTCTTCTCAAGATATTTCCAATGAATATTTGTTTTCCCCAATTCAAGCCCTGAGCTGAAAGTTATGGTGGAAAAAGAATTAAGGAATATTCATTGGCATGTGCAACATAGTAGCAACATTGATCAATCATCCGATCATTTCTTGATTATATATTCATAATTGATATATATTAATGGATTCATCATGGATCTAAGTCATATCTCTTCTTCATACCTTCCATGAACCCACTACCAACACTTAGCTTATTTTTCCTTCACGGACTCATAAACTTGTGAATTCCTTTTATAACTCTATCTGAGAGGTCCCAACACTTATCCATTTTTCCATCTTCATGAGCTCACAGACTCATAATATTGTAGCCTTCCTTTCACAACTTCATCCGAGAAGTCTTAAAACTTAACCATTTTTCCACTTCTTACCGCGGACTCGCAGACTGACACTTAGAAAAAATTTCAATATCTTACCACAATTTCATGGGACTGATAGTTGGTCTACCACATGGCTCCACATCACCTGCCAACTATCATCCCGTAAAACATGTACCTACTACCATGGTAGCACACATCTTTCTTCTACCAAGTCAACTGACATGTGGCCTCCACATCATGTCAACATCATCGCATGGAAAAATACCCAATCTTTTCTGATTTGCTTATGTTTGAATTTTCCAAAGAGGCTCAATTATTCACATTACCCATGAAATTTCTCTCATTTTTACTTTCGTAACTTAAATAAACAAGTTGTAGGCATACTCCAAAAATTAATCCTTTGTGAGTTTTCGCTACAGCGTTATACTAACTCGACCCATCCAATCTCAGTGTTGAAAACTGGGCTCTGATGCCACTTTGTAACATACCCAGCCACCTAGGATGGGCCATGTCACACAAAACTCTCTCATTATCAACTTTGATACCATGTTTGTAATGTACGTAGCCTCCAACTAAGAAACATTACATGTGGAATACACATAAAAACAAAACTTTTTCTAAACTAAAGTAATTCCTTTACTGTTAGTTGATTTCATGTAGCTTACAACTACAATTTATAACATATTTAGCCACACTTTGTAACCATAAAACATATGCATATAAATCATGCTAATAATCAACATGAAATACAACTAAATCATTCCTTACAACAACATATAAGTCATTATCATTCACGTAGAGTTCATGCACAACAATAACACATGTAAATAACTCAGTACAAGATAAAACACTTATCTTTAAAAAAGAATCATGAAAATATATGCTTGGGATGGACGTTCCACCAAACCATAAACTGATTGTTCCAAATTTCAACAGTCAGTCACCCTTGAGCTAAGGTTAGTAATCCACAAAAGAGGGTGTTCTCTTATAGTACACTCACAACTCATAAAGTTCATAACCCAACTGATATTCTCCTACAGTTATCCTAATATTTCCACCAACTCTCCTCTTATTGAACTTCCCAACCCAAAGAATGCACCATTCATTTATCATGGATCACCCAAGGGATGTATCATTTGTTTATCAGGGTAACCCGAGGGATGTACAATCTGTTTATCAGGGTTAAACCAAGGGATGTACCATCCATTTATCAGAGATAACCCAAGGAACGTTCCATTAGTTTATCAGTGTGTTTCTAGCACAAGTAACTAGGAATCTCTCATTTGGGAACTCAAGGGAACTTTCTTCTAGGAAAACTATCAACAAACCAACATAAAACACTTGTTGTTTTAGTGCAACTCACGTAGGAGTTCACTCTTCCGGCCTGAAAATCGGGTTCTTCAGTTCTCCAGCTCCAATTTTCTCTATTTACGCTCCATAATACTACCTCCATGGCCACACTAGATCCAAGCTCTCTTTATTCCCCTCTTCGATTTTTGTCCCAACCCATACGAATTCTTCTCTTGTGGCTTTCCTTTCTTGACTCACACTCTTCCCCAAGATGATTGTACTCAACCCCCATGTTCCCAATAACTCTGGGATGAAACCACTCACACCCACCCTATTACATGCATTCAATGATTGGCTTTGGAAAAACTCAATCATAAGGATGTGACCACTTGTTCCCACCCTCTTACATGTATTCAATTATTGGATTTGGGAACACTCAATCAGGCATCAGAAGATTCATATACAATTGGAAAGTTTAGGAAAATGGGTTAAATTGATATGCATGGGTAATCCCTCCCTTGACCCCTCTTGGCCATTATCTTAGACCCTTGCCCCTCTTGTGGATTAATTCATCCCCAATCTCTTGTCCATGTCCCCTTAGCAGATGGCATCACATTTTTATTATTAAAACATTGAAATACAATTCACATATTACATTGCTTGGTTGTAGCCACATATTGTATCCACATAAGCATTAATTAAACTGGGGATTATAATGAGGATGTTACAATTCTAAAAACTTCTTTGACAAAAAAGTGTAGCATAGGGAGAGATGATTGGAACTTAAGAGTTCCTGTATTATTATGGGCTTACATGACTACAAGTAAAAATTTGACTGGATAGACACCTTTCAGGTTGGCTTATGGGAAAAAAGCAGTGATGTCAATGGAGTTTATTTTGTCTATCCCACGCATTGCAATGATCGTTGATCTATCATACTCTGGCATAATAGAGGAGAGATTGGCACAGTTGGTACATCTTGAAGAATATCGGTTTGTCACAAGTTTCCATCAGCAAGTTTAGAACGCAAGAGAGAAGGCTTGGCATTATCGACACATTAAACAAAAAAAGTTTCAAGTAGGATATTTGGTATTACTCTATGAAAAAAAGTTTATGCAACATCCAGGAAAGTTTAGAATGCACTGGTTACGACCCTATGTGATTCACGATGTAACAGAGACAGGTGTCATGCAGTTGGAAACCCTGAATGGAGAATTCCTTCGAGGAATGGTGAATGGAAATCAGCTAAAATTCAATAGAAATGGTCAACAGTCTGTGTAGTAATTTGGACTACATCAAAGCACATGTACCATAGTAGCAAGAAAAAAAGAGGAAGAAAATCAAATAAAAACTAGGAAAAGGAATAAAATCAAATAAAAAGTAGATATAGATAAAGAAAAAGGATTAGAGAGTGCAAGGCATAGGAGATTGCACATAGGGAATGGTTATCACAGATCAGAATGGAACTGTGTCAACATAGAGAATAACACACAGACACAAAATAAAGAGTTGTTGCACAGCTTGGCAATGAAAATACCATTAAAATAATTAAATCATGAAAACGACGACTATGAAGCAGGAATGACAAGTCATAACAACGCCTTATAATCTTAAATGGCAAAATCTGCCATAAATCATGACAGATTGGTAGTACGAGGGAAAAATCACACGACGGATTTGGTAAAAATGATGCATTGATGGAACAACTCATCAACCACGTTGGTGGATTGAACAAGGTAGTTAAGGTGGGATGATACATGAACAATTAGAAAGGAGGCACAAAAACAACAGAAAGTCATTAACTGTAATTCATTGTTGCATGCAAGCGAGAGAAAAATAGAGCGAACCAGAGTGAATTTGGGTGCACCATAGCCGAGCTATAGATACCATAGAACAGACGTAGAACCAGTTGAAAAAACTGTCACATATGATGAATGGCCCCGCCGAAAGTTGGAGCATTGTCTACATCAGTGCGAAAACAAGAAAAACAACTAGTAGAGACACCAGAGGTCAAGGAAGTAGTCAGAGCTTTGACTTCACATGAAAGTTTCCATAGATATTACCTACCATCGAGGATGGATAATGCACCACCAATCCATGTACTAGCCAATGGGAAGTACCCACTGCCGACAACACCATTTTCTCCTTGTGTAATAAGTGAAGGAGAAATTCTCAAAAAGATTGTTGGCCTAAATTTTATGGATCATGACATTACCGATTAACAAAAATTCCTACCTGGTCAGGGAAAAATATTTGTGCACTAGGAGTACCAGGTATAGGAGAAATCATGTTGGAGACACAGGAGTGAGCGATGGGGTTGGAGAAGGAAGGCATATTGAACTTGTTGGAAGTTCCACATTTCAGGTGAAGTTTGGAGATTAATACATGTGTGAAAGTGTTTCTCAGTTGTTTCCATGGGGGGACATTGTGGCTTGATCCCCCAATATCAATTGATACCACGCTTATTGCATGCATTACAGGACTCCCAAAAGCCGGCGAGGATCCAACACTGTTGTTCAATAAGGAAGGAGAGTGATCCCTCTCAGAGTCGATGAGAAAATTTTCCAAACATTCAAAGGATAATAGGGGAACTGACCACTAGACAGGGAAAGGTCAAATAGGAAACATATGAAACAAAGGAAAATCTCACAGCCTTGACTGCGCAGGGGGCCGAGGATATAGAAAAAACAGAGGCCACGGTAATCAAAGAAGTGGAGGTAGCTAAGTCAGTCTCCCAAAATTTTATTTTGGCATGGAAGAGCATGCAACAGGCCTGAGTGGCTCAGGACGAGCCACAGGTGAGTGTTCGGGGCCTGTTGGATAGGCAATTTTGGTATACAATTTTGGGAAAAATCCTAAGTATAGAATAAGTGCACAGTAGAAGAAGAAATATTAGGGAGTGCGCACATGAGGCGCATCCAGGAGGAAAGTGAGCATCAGAGGCGCACCCATAAGTACAACGTGCGATAAGAGAAGAATAAATCAAAGAGGCGAATAAAGAAGAGAATAAAGCAGGATAAGAAAGCAGGAGAAAAGGAAGGATGATAGCTCAACAAGCTAAAGATGGAAGGATGTGCAAAAGCAGTAAGAACAAGCAGTCAAAGTGTAAAAGAAACATGCAGACGAAAAAGAAAGAGAAAGCATTTGAATAACCAGTTAATTGGAGTTGTCATGTAATGTAATAGGGTTTTGGGAGGAACCAAGTAGGGTTTTAAGCACTACATTTGATGTATAAATATGTAATGGGTTGGGAGAATAGGGGTTCCTTGTTGTTGTGGGTTCCTCTCGACATATAGTTGGTTCTCTGGTTTTTGTTCCTCCATGTGGTTATTCTCAAGTAATATTGTGGAGTCTGTTCCAAACTTCCAAGAACGTCT
>ML828936.1:58880-74361 GCA_009831015.1 Picea engelmannii
TTCACCATAAGGGGACCACTTTGGAGTTCATCCATTTGTGCACCTTATCAATCATGATAAGACAATAATGAGTCATCTATACATTTTTTCAACAATGCATCATATACCAATGGAACCACATCGATCCATCTTCATCATGTATCCATGACAACTCATTGATCCATCTTCATCTATGCATTCTCATCAAGGACACTACATATTATATTACATAAATCATCAGTCAATCAATCCTTTGACATCAATCAATCACTTGACATCAATCAATCAAACCATTGGCATCAATGACAACATGATCCAACATTAACAATCTTGAAGGATGATCCATAGACACAAAAATGGATGATGAAGTTCCAATCCTTGATGAGGAAAACTATTCTACTTGGAGAATAGATATGAGAGTGTATTTAAAGATAATGGGAGCAGTTATTTGGATGGAAGCCATTGGTGGATCAGGTCCATTGAAGAACAGGTCAAAGTTTTCATCTCAAAGGGAAGGAAAGATGAATGATGGATTTGCTCTCAAGACCATTCTTAGTGGACTTTCAAGCCCTATGAAAGAGAGCATGGGACAATGCACTTCCACCAAGGATCTATGGCTAAAGCTAGAGGAGACATATCAAGAAAAGAAAGAATATGTTGAAGACCACTCCATCAAGATTATGAAAGGTAAAGAATCTCTAAATCTTGATTGCATATGTGATGATTTTGAAGGAATTTCAAATGAAGGAAAAGAATCATGTGATGATGTTGACAAGAAGGAAGATATTGAAGGAATTTCAAATGAAGGAAAAGAATCATGTGATGATGTTGGAAAGAAGGAAAATATTGAAGACACTTCAAGTGAAGGTAAAGAATCTCCAAAGTCTCTTGATTGCAATGATTCAAAATGTGATGATGATGAATTTTTCTCAAGTGAAGAAGATGATATAGAAACAGTTTGTGTAAAGTTTGATGATAGTTATCTCATGGAAAGAATAGAAGAAAATCTATTAAAACTTCAAAAGGAAATTGAAGAGGGTTTATATAGATATAGAAGTGATCATTTTTATACACACTATAACTATCTTTCGGATAACACTAAGAAGTTTCTTAGGAGGAGTCAAATATACATCTTGAAGTTAAAGGGAATGCTCAAAGAAAAAGAAGAAAGTTCTAAGACTCAATTAGTAGAAAAGGAAGAAGAGATCACAAGACTGAAGAATGAAAAAGAAGATATGAAGGTAGAGGATGAGATTAGCAAAAGTTTTGAAACTATTGTCCATCTCAAGACCCAAATTGAAGAATCCAAAAGGGTAGAAGAACTTTTGAAGAATCAAATTAATGAAAAGGAAGAGTCATGTTGTAAGTTATAAGATGAAATTGTTGTCCTCGGAAAGAAGGTGGAAAAGTCAAACAAATTCTTGAATAGCTCATAAATCTTGGATGAGATCTTGGATATTCATATATACTAAGGAGAAGATACACATTTTGAAGAAAGAACCTCAAAGAAGCATGAGGTAAGTCCATCAAATAAGGAAGACAATGTTGCAAAGCAACCATCTACACAAGGCAAAGAAAATTTCAAAAGAACAAAGCAAGGAAGACATCAAGAAGTTATTCTTGGGACACCAAAGCAAAGGTATGAAAGTATTTTTCATGGGTATTGTTATTCATGTAATGGATATAGTCACAAAGCCTTTGAATGCAGATATTATGAAATGATATACAATGGAATATTCTATAACACCACAAAATGTTGGAGATGTGATCAAGTAGGACACATTGTTGTACATTGCAACTCCATGAGATGCTACAGTTGTAGTGGATTTGGACACAAATCCCAAGAGTGTTGGAACACAAGAAGAATTTCCATGATGAGGACTTCACATAGCATGGCTAGAAGAAGGAATGAAGTAATAAAGGGAGACATCTTTGAAAAGATGGATGCTCAGAGCTCAAGTTCTGAGGAGAAGGGTCATCTACAGAAGTGGGTGAAGAAGACAGAGCAGCCAGAACAAGATGAAAGACTTAAGGGAAGCTCAAGTAAATCACCTACTGAGGTATACGCGGGTGACAATGGTAACAGTCGCATACATACGTTGGCTGACCTTGAATAGGTCGCGTACATATGCGCTCTGTTGTGCAGCAGGTCGCGTATATGTGATAAAGCCTTGGGAAAAAGGCAATGCACATGAGTTTCAACTTGATGAGATGGTATAAATCTGTGTTGCAGGGTCTGACATTGTTTATTGCAGGTTCTGACACTGTTTGCTGCAGGTTTTCATGGTTCTACGTTAGATCATGAAAGGTTATGATATAAAATAAATCTTAGGTGCATGGCACTAACCCATGAGTATGGATTGATGTTGATCAAATGCTCATCTATTGGATGATGGGGTACATGGTTGGTACATAATTGAAGTTTCATTAATATATCCTATAATGTACTATTGGTAGCATATGATTGGTGTTGAGAGTGGGATCATGTTGGATATCATGGTGCATGCATTTTGCATGTGGTTGGGTTGCATATTGAGACATGTAGTTGATGTACGTGGTTGTTAAACAGAGGTGTTGTGCATGATGAGCACACATTTTGGCACATGATGTATTTGGTTAATCTTTTGCTTCATGATGTATGGTATGGCACAAGGTTGATATATGGACAATTCCAAGGATCATTATATGGTAACATATTGTTGATAGTGCAGAGAAGATAGGAGGAGGCATACCCATAGGGGGAGTCATTCTTCTTCCCATGATTCTAGGAGGAGATATTTATCAAATGCATACCTAGAAAAGAGCCCTATATTTGAAGAAAGAGCACAAAGGCATGATTCCAGGGGGAGAGATAGTCGTAGAGGGAGCATGAGAAATGTATTTTCATCATTACATCATATTGATATCCCTTGTTGAAAAGGGGAGATATTATTCAACGACAACAATATAGGGGGAGCAGCCCCAAGGAGATTTCAAGTAAGGGGAGAAACCCCAAGAGGATAATGGACCTTTTCCATTGATGTCAAAGGGGGAGAATTAATCACATTGATGTGATTGATGTTTATTGAGACACTGGTATGGTTACATTATTTTCTTAATGGATAAGTTATTGTTTGATGTGTTGTGAATGCTTAGGGCATTCTTGGTATGGCTTCTATGATGTGGTTCAGTTTGGTTTATTTGGTTGATGGAATGAGCATTACTCTTGTGATTCAGTAGTGACATGATTTCTATGGTATACTATTTGTTTATACATGATTGAGATAACATTCATATTGATTTGTTGTGGAGCATGAGAAATCTATTGGAGAGCTTGGATGTGTTCTGACTGGCTTGTGGTCAGATTGGACAGTCAGAGACAGAAGAGAATTATATATTGATTGCAAAGAATCTGATTTAATCTTGAAGTACAAACCCTAACATCTCAGAAGATATACACAGGTTATTGTATACACTGGCCGCGTGCATACACGGGTTGTAGTGAGCCAAGGCGCGTACACACGTTGGTTGCACTACTGACAGGTCGCGTACCTGTTGATATATTGATATATGTTGAGGATTGTTGCCTCATCTCAGTTGGTGTTGAGGGTGTAAGTTGATTCTTGCATTATAGAGCTGGTGCTCTTGTAGAGTTGTACTCTATTCAGTTTTTGCTAATAAACCCCCAGATTGTTGTCCATAATAAAAGGAAAAATTGTACATACATCTTGTGTTCTTTGTGTTCCTTGTGATGATGACTTGTTGATGATATATTGTTGATATATGTTGCTAATATATGTTCACATATAACTGGTTATAAATGAAATCAATGGGTAATGAGTAAATGTTGAATGTTAATTAAGGAGTTTTGTGTAAGAGGGAAGTTTTGGGAAAAAGAGCCCCACACTCATTCACCCCACCCCCTCTAAGTGTGGTAGGTGTGTCCAACAACCTTGATGCTATGGCACTTTTTTAGAGCTCTCCAATAGTGTAAAGAGAAGCTCAATCATAACATGTATGAGGGAGTTATGCATTCGACAAGTTGGCCTATGCTTTGACCACCACAGTTCCAAGTGGATGCTACATCAACATTCATCACTCACGTGGCGCTAGTTGGTGTGGAATTTCAAGAAGATTCTAAAGGCTCCAAAATCCAAACCCTAACCCTAAATGGATTTCAAGGCATGCTAAACACCAAAACTTAAAGGCTCCATTATTTGTAAGGCCCCACTTTGGGTACCCAACATCTCACTTATCCAACATTTTTTTGTGCAAGAGGGACAATATTTATTTGAGAAACATTAAACCGTAAACATTAATTACTTTGGGATCCTTGAAGTGACAGTGTGTGTGAGATGGTACCATGAAACATATGTTATGAAGCTTGGACTGATAGTGTGGGTAGGTATGATTTTCTACTAGAAACCTTGAAGTGACAACATGCGCAAGGTATAGACAGAAAATGTCATACCTACCCACATTACTTCAAGGTTCTCGATAGGGAAGTATTGAAAATCATTTTTCATCCATACTCATGTTGTCACTTCAAGATTTCCAATTATTATGTAGAGAAAAATTCTCATTCTATCACTTCAATTTTCTTAGAACTAAATTCCATCCCTATCCATGTTTCCACTTCAAGGTTCCTACTATAGGTAGGCAGAAAATTTCATTCTTGCACACACGGTCACTTTAAAGTTTCCAACAAAAACTTTCATGGTTCCAACCTATTCACACTATCACTTTAAGGTTATGAACATACTTTATGTTTCATTGTTCCAACTTGTGTAAAATGTGACTTCAAAATTAAGTTTCTTGACATAATCAAACCTTGAACACTATCTCAATGAAATTTTGAAGTGACAAAAATTGAAGTTTGGTGATGAACATTCAAATATCCACACCTAGTCATAATTATGTTATATTTTTTGGAGTTACGCTCTGTGAGAATTTAAAAATGCCCAACATTTCAAGTGGAAACTCCACCCACCATTAGAGGAACCAACAAATATTATAAAAAACATTAAACCTAACACTAAAGGGTTAAAAAAAACTAAAATGATAATCAAATAATAATATACTAAGAAAGTGAATAGAAAAGATATAATAGACTAGAAGGAAAAATGAGATTAAGAGGAATAAAAGGAGGGGATTGTGAAATGCATAAATGGACAATGAGTTTATACTAATGACTAAGTTTATAGCCATATTCATGATTAAAATTGTTAGAATATTTTTCAATTTCAAAGGCTTCCCTAATAATGTGATCTAGGTAGATATTGGTGGCCACCCGCCTATTCCAACTGTCTCCTCTTGATAGTTTTTAGTTCACCACATTCTTATGTAATTGTGGGTTCTACACTTCCAGGGCTGTCTGAAGCCCTACACATATTATAGTTGGAGATTGTTTGTTGCTCACCTAATCCAACTGGATTATTTTGGAAGTTTTCATGTCAGTGCATATTTTTGTACTTCTAGGGTCGTTTTGGGGCTCTAAACAATGTTTTTTTGTCTTTCCACAATTAAACTATAAACAAAGTCATATTTTGACGATACAATGTGTAGTTCTCGAAAATACCTTTCCAATGGGCTATCATGCGCCTAAAACAGAGGTCGTATACAAAAGTTACGACCCCAAGAAGTTGAGGTACCAACTTACCCATCGAGGGCCACATAACTTTTGGCGTTTCATCTCCTAGGGTTAGAATTTTGGATGTCTAGGGTTTTGGCATTCATGATTAATGTTTAAAAGGCCTTTGGAGCCTCATTGTAATCATTCTTCTCATATGATGCGCGTAGAAGCCACACCTCTTCTCAGAGATAGCTACCACCATTCAAGCAAGTTGTTTTCAGTTCTGCAGTTTTACAGTTTCAACCTATTTTATTTATTCAATAGAAGTTATTGTTCATTGGATATATGTTGTTGTTATTCATATCTCTATGTTATTGTATTCAAATTGTTATTCATTTCATTCTTCTCATAAATGTGGATCAATGGTATCAAAGCGATCTTCTCTTCATTTATTTTTCCTCGTACATGTCCCTGACAAGATCTGGGTACAAGAAGTTGGGACTCGAACAAGTCGAGCCTTTGTGAGATCACCCACGTCGAGCCTGAAAAAAACCATGGGGGACGAAAAGAGAGATGATGGAGCAGGAGATCCTTTTAAAATTTCGCTCGAGGAATCCTTTGTGCGACAAAGGAACAAGATGATGGACAACTTTGCACAAATCCTTCGGCGGTTGCCCATAGGAGATGCATATTCATCAAGCGACCATGCAACCCCATTAAAGGTACAAGTAAATTTTGATATTCCATTATTTAAGGGACTGATAGATGCGGATGTTGTAGATAAATGGTTGAATTTTCTCGAAAGGTATTTTTCGGTCCACAATTTTTTCAACAGGGAAAAGATTACTTTTGCACTCCATAAGGTCATCCCCCATGTTAAGGACTAGTGGGATACTTACTCTGAGAAAAAGCCTATAGAGGAATATGAAATATTTGTGGTCACCCCTACATGGGATTCCTTCAGGGATTCCATTAAAGAACAGTACTACCATGTTGGAAGCTACGAGGACCAATACACAAGGTGAACCACGTTGTGTCAGGAAAGGGACCAGACAGTACCAAATTTCACCAATATTTTCCATACCCTGCACACCAAATTGGGTATCAAATACTCTGAATGACATTTGGTGCTCAAATATCGCAGTTGTCTGCATAGATACATTCAAACAGAAATGGAATTTTTGGACACTGCATCATTAGGTGTGTCTTATAGATATGTTGTCAAGATCGAGCAAAAGTTTAAGAAGAAGAGGTGAGAGTTTGGATTTTCAAACTTCTCACAGCCGAAGTAGGGAAAAGGCAACCCCAACCCACAAAACAAGGGATAGATAAAATATGGCCACTCTTAGGAAAACTGGTCCAAGCCGAAACACAAGAAGGGTAATGAGAAGATGAAGAAGGACATGGGAAAGTGGTGTGAATACCGTAAAATCCCTTTGCACAATACCGAAGAATGTCTCTCCAATAAGTCATTGGTGTCTGAGCTGAAAGGTTTCGAGTCAGAGGCAGATTCTGACTCTGAATCAAATCCATAAGGAGGGAAGCGGATTATTGATTCCAAACCCAGTGCCAATGCTGCCACCACCAAAGTCCATCTAAGCAAACCAAAAGAACCTGAGGAAGGGGAATGCCTCTTTCACTCACATATGTGAGTAAAGGGGGCTCTGCTTCATTTCATTGTCGATAGCAGTAGTCAGAAGAACCTGATCTCAGTAGAGGTCATCAAGCAGTTGGACCTACCGATGACACCACACCCACAGTCCTACACCATCGGTTGGCTTTGCCAAGGGAGATATCTTTGCGTCAGCCAATAGTGGTGTCTGCCCTACGACATCAAGCCCTCCAAAGACAAGGTATTGTGTGATATTTCTCCCCTTGAAGTTTGTGATTTTCTTTTAGGACAACCATATTTTTGGAAGCGACATGTTGTGTATGAGTCTAGACTCTGCAGTGTTATTATTACTTTGGGTAGACAATTATACAGGATACCATAGGTAGCACCGCCTACCGCTATTTCTTTAATCTCTTCTAAGTAATGCAGTAAGGTCATTTTATAGACCGAGAAGTTCATCTTATTTTTTATCCATTCTCACAGTGAGTAGAAGGTCATCGCCACATCCGTGGCCTCTACATAGAGCCTCTCTTTGAATCAAAGGCAAGTAGATGGGATCGTGGAAGAGTACAGAGACATCTTCTCCTCACCCACTGGGGTACCGACACACTCCCAAGTCAAGCATCCAATTGATCTAACCCTCACTGCACCTCTACCTAATGGATCAGTTTATCATCGCTCATTGATGGAAAACAATGAAATCAAGTGTCAAATCCAAGAGCTTCTTCAAAAGGGGCACATCAGACTCAGCTTCTCCCCTTGCGGAAGCTCTATTGTACTGGTTCAGAAGAAAGATGGGACCTGGTGTCTCTGCATTGATTATAGAGAATTAAACAAAATCACAGTCAAGGGGGGGAATTTCTTTACCAACTCAAGGGGGAAAATTTCTTCGACAAGATTGACCTAAAGTCTGGCTACCACCAGGTTCCCATCGAATCGATTGATGTATGGAAGATAACTTTCAAATATAAAGAAGGTCTCTTTGAATGGTTGGTCATGCCCTTTGGCTTAACAAATGCACCAGCCACTTTCATGAGGTTAATGGATGATGTATTGATACTCTTCACCAACTCTTTTGTGGTGGTATATCTGGATGACATCCTCATCTTCAACATAACTTGGGAGGAGCACATGTATCATATTCAACAGGTTTTGAGCACTCTACGATAACACAAGCTATATGCCAACTTGGAAAAATTCTCCTTTGGCATGAACAAGGTCCAATTCTTAGGCTACATTGTTGATGAGCATGGGGTATATGTGGATCTAGATATGATCCAATTTATTCATGATTGGCCAGCCCCGACCACACTAATTGAGATTCAGATCTTCTTGGGACTTGCCAACTTCTATCGACAATTTGCGCTAGGATTCTCCCATATTTCATTGGCCCGCAACCAAGTGACCAAGGGTGGTGGCAGGGAAAATTTCGCATGGGGGAAGGCACAACAATGAGCATTTGATGATTTGAAGCATCGCTTGTGCTCAGCTCCAATAGTCTCCTTACCTGATCTGCAACAACCATTCGAGATTGAGACTAATTCATCCAACTATGTTGTAGGCGTAGTTCTCACTCAACACGGTCATCCAGTAGCATACCATAGTGAGACACTTTCAGATACTGTCCATAAATACCCCACCTATGACAAGGAAATGTATTCCATTGTGCAAGCCTACTACCAATGGAAACATTGCATTCTATGAAAGGAGACAATCATCCACACTGATCACAAGCCTCTGCAGTTCATACAGACACAAGGGAAGTTGTAGAACAACCACCATCAAAAGTGGTCCACATACCTGTAGGTTCGATCTCAACATCAAGTATAAGACAATGAGAACAAATCATGTCACTGAATGCCTCAATCGACCTTTCGTGGCTGCACTCACCATCGTGCTCCATTCCTGTGGGAATGAGGCATCTGAGTGGCCCCAACTTTATCAACGATATCCCAACTTCGCCACCACCTATCAACTCTTGGGTACATGCGCGAATGTCACCAATTTTCACATTCAAGATGGATTGTTATGCCATCTGGGCCATCTCTGTGTTCCTACAAGTGAGCGTGCAAAGCTGATTTAAGAGGATCACTATAGTCGGATGGAAGGACATTTTGGCGTGGAGAAAATTGTGGTCATTCTACAAAAACATTTTTATTGGAAAAAACTTCGACATGACGTCAACAAGTATATCATATCTTGCACTGCATGTTCCATTGCCAAGCCATCCATCAAGAAGAAAGGCTTATACACCCCTCTTCCTACTCTCGAGAGGCCTTGGGAATCCATCTCGATGGATTACATGTCTGGCCTTCCATCCACCAAGAAAGGAAATGATTGTGTATTTGTGGTGGTTGATCAGTTTTCAAATATGGCCATTCTCACAGCCTGTAAAAAGAGCATCACAACAACGGATACTGACAATCTCTTCTTCAAACGAGTGTGGGTCCATTTTGGGATACCATGGACCATCGTCTCTGATCAAGACAGCAAGTTCCTCAACACATTTTGGTCAAGTCTTTGGTCACTGTTGGAAACCAAGCTCACTACATCCACCGCCTTCCACCCTCAAACTGATGGTGAAACAGAGGTCATCAATCGAATGATTGTGCATATCCTGTGCATGTATAACTCTAAGCATCTGCATACATGGGATAAGAGTCTTCCCTATGTTCAACATAGCTACAACAAGGCTCTCAATATCTCCACCGACCATAGCCCTTTTCAAGTGGGGCTGGGATTCCAACCTTTGGGTCCCATTGATGTTGCACCACCTCTTGCAACCACACAGACATATTCTTCCCATGTTCAGTCTGAGGCTGACAAAGCCACTAGATTCATTGAGCAGATTCAGCACATCTGCCAACAGGTCCATGAGATTTTGCAGAAATCCAATGCTAAGTACAAGCAGTGCCATGATCAACACCAGGTACCACATAAGTTTCAGGTGGAAGACAAGGTCTGGTTATATTTGTAGAAATAACACCTTATAGGGCTCCATCGAAATCTCCTTCCACTTCTCTATGGGCCTTACACTATCACCAAGGTTGTGGGTGACAATGTTTTTGAGCTCAACACTCCCCCCTTCATTAGGTTGCACCCAGTGTTCAATATGGACCTCCTCCGACCATATTTTCCACCATTATTGGACACCTCAGATATTTTATAACAATTGACACCAAAATATATCAACCATGACTGCATGGAATAGGCATCTACTGATCATATAGCAGACACACAAGTCAAGGGCACTCGCCATGAAAGGATCCATCTTTATCGGGTTGCCAAGGAAGGTCATCTCCTACACCAAGGAAAGTGGCTCACCTGGAGCCAAATTCAACAAAAATTTCCTCACCTGATGGGGGCACTCAACACAATGGAGACCATTTCTTTATAAGGGAGGAGGACTGATCTAGGTGGATATTGGTGGCCACCCACCTATTCCAACTAGCTCCTCTTGATAGTTTCTAGTTCAACGCGTTCTTCTGTAATTCTTTGTAATTTTAGGTTCTACACTTCTGAAGTTGTATGAATCCCTACACAGCTTCCAGGTGGAGATTGGTGGCTGCTCACCTAATCCAACTCACTTATTTTGGAATTTTTCATGTCAGTACATCTTTTTCTACTTCCAGGGTTGTTTTTTGGGCCCTAAACAATTTTTTTTGGCTTGCCACAGTCAAACTATAGATGGAGTTAGTGTTTGATGGAATAATGTGTATTTATCGAAATGACCTTTCCAATGGGCTATCACGCACCTAAAATGGTGGTCGTATGAAAAAGTTATGACCCCGGGAAGTTGAGGTACCAACTTACTCATCGTGGCCCACATAACTTTTGGTGTTTCATCTCCTAGGGTTAGGTTTTTGGATGTCTAGGGTTTTGGCATTCATGAGTAATGCTAAAAAGGCCTATGGAGACTCATTGTAATCATTATGCTTAGACGGATGCGCGTAGTAGCCACATATCTTCTCAGAGATAACTACAACCATTCGAGCAAGTTGTTTTTAGTTCTGCAGTTTTACAGTTTCAACCTATTTTATTTATTCAATAGAAGTTATTATTCACTGGATATCTATTGTTGTTCTTTGTATCTCTATGTTATTGTACACAGTCTATTATTCATTTAGTTCCTCTCATAAATCCGGATCATAATGCGAGAAGACTAGTGGGGTGTTGATGTTATTATTTTGGTTTGGCTAAAGAAAACACAGTGTTTTGTAATATGAGAGTGTTTTGTGATCATTGAATTAGTAAACTGATTACATAATGTGTCAACTATATGTTCTTTGAGATGGTTTGTATGGACCTACGAGTTTGGTCTATGTAATATTTTCCACAAGAGTAGGCCTATTTAGTAAACTATTTGAGCGAGCATAAAATCAAATTTATCTTTATAATTACCTTTGTTAAAATCTAACAAAGAAAAAATTCTTAAAATCTAACCAACCACTAATCAAATTTCCATTTTAAAATTCTAGATCGAGATAGCATTCTATGATAAACCAAATTGCCATTTTAATAGTCTAGATCGAGATATCATTCTGCGATAAACCAAACTGCAAATTTAAGTTTTCAAGATTATGGATATCAAAATTTAAAGAAAAACATTTTTGAAAGAAAACACCAAACAAATGGCGGTTTGATTGCCCATTGAAAAACACATCCTGTCACTTAAAGCACATTGCATGTTCAACAAGAGACGACATAAAATTTTCAAATGGTGTGTCATCCTCCACCTTGTAATGAGGACATGTAATAGTTTAATGAATGTGACATGACGTTTTAGTGGGCATATGCATACTGCAATATTTATATTTATTTTGATAACTTACAATAGTATTGCCATGACACTTCAATTTGAAAAACAATATGCACTCTGCAACAAAGTAATAATTCTATATAAATTGAAATATGCATCATTGAATATGAAATTATTTAAATCCAATTTGAAAAACAATATGCACTCTGCAACAAAGTAATAATTCTATATAAATTGAAATATGCATCATTGAATATGAAATTATTTAACTCCAATTGTGTATAGCCCAAACAAGCCATAGGGAATTTATTATTTTATTGTTAGGTGTATATTAATTATCCTATAAGTGTACTCTCACATTGCCATATGTTGTTGGGAGGAGGAGCTACTTATTGAGCATCATGTTTTCTTTTGTACAACATGCTTGGGATTCACTAGCATCATGCACTTCTCATTAGGCACTCCTCCCTCGAGCATTCATTGTATATAGGTGGTGTTGGAATATGGACTACATGTCAGGTTGAAATTTGACATCCTACCTTTTAGTCCCTGTTGAAGGCACAGAGGGACTATAGCGATTGATAATTCGTTGACCTCATATTAATATGCCCTTTGACTATAAATTTTCGCATCGTGTGTATTGTTCGTACTATAGAAGTAAAAACATTATTTTTTATATAAAAAAAACTTATATGTCATCGTCTCATTGGAGAATATATTCGAGGTCTTATTTCCAGCTTCGTTGTTCCTAGTGTTATAAATGTGTAGATATCCAAATTTTTTACCTTAGATGCTCCTTTTTAATTTTTATTACATTTTTACTGAAATGTTTACATATCAAAAGTTGTGAGCATGGACATTGTTTTTTAATGTTTTTTTTATTATTAGTCCCTTTCGAATGTGTAGAGGGACTATAGCAATCGCATATTAATATGTCCTTTTATTATTATTAGTCCTTTGTATTTGTATTGAAATGTTTACATACCGAAGGTTTAGAGCATTAACACTTTTTTTGAGGCGCTTGAATAGGCCTTACAACTTAAATGTTTACATAGCGCAAGGTCCTGAAACAGGCATGAAAACTTAAATGTTTGCATGCCGCGAGGCCCTTAGGAAGCCTGACAGCCTTAAATGTTTACCTAAGTAGGATTCTCAAAGTACATTTTTCCTCGAATTTTTCCATACAATGTTGCAGTGAATTTGGACAATATTGTTGTCCACCGCCAGTTGAATAGGCATTGTATGTTTCATACTTCTTCTATGCTTGGAATGCAATTTGGTCATCATTGAAGCTACATACATTGTTTACTGGTTCGGTGGGTGCTTCTTGTTCGTTGTTTTGTCGGTTGTTGCTTGTTTTTGTTTGGTTCAACTTTGCAAGGTTGGGGACCTGCACCTACGGTTGGACATGTTGGTGCATGTTGCTTGCTTTTATTTACTTCAACTTTCCAGGGTTGGGGTCCTCCATTCGCAATTGGATATGTTTTTTTTTACTTTACGGGGTCCAGGTGTTGCACCCACAATTGGACCTATGCTTCTGTCGTTCATCATTTCAGAGTAAGTTTCAATGCCATAATTTCATTTTCTATTCGTTCTTTGTTGTTCATTGTTTGTAGTTTGCAAGTAAGAATGTTTGATTATTTCTACTAGCATGCTCATCATACGTTTATGGTTCCTTTTTTGCTTCGATTGTAGTTTGGTAATCATTGGAGATAAATATGTTGTTTATTGGTTCGGTGGTTGTTGCTTGTTCGTTGATTCGTTCGTTCGTCGATTGCTTATTTTTGTTGTTTGGCTCAAGTTTATGAGTTTTGGGCCCTGGGTCTATAGTTGGGCCTGATCGTGCTTGCTCGTTGGTTTGTTGCTTTCTATTTTCTTTTGTTTACTTCGGCTTTGCAGGGTTGGGGTCATGCGCCGACAGTTGGAGCTATTTTTGTTTCTTCACTTTGCGGTGTTTAGGTCCTATACCCGCGAGTGGACCTGCGGTTCTGTTGTTTTCCATGTCTGGCGAAGTCAAGATGTGAAATTACAATGTCCATTGTATTTTTGTTAAAATAAAACATGTGCAAAACACACTTATTAACCATATATGGTAAAATGTGCCCATATCACAATACAACCTCTTTATCGTCTACACAGACTGGTGTGACCATGATACAATTTTTCTTGTACTTGAAATATGATATGTACACCAAAGATACTGCAAAATTATATTTCCATGTCTCGAAGCATATATGGATACTTTTCCACAGAAAACCAAAATCATTTAGCTATGGCCATGCAATTTCTTAATATTTTGTGGCTTGTAATATATTTTGGGCAAGAAAAAACTTTATATATTTACAACCATGGATGGAGAAAAGAAAAGGTTCATGTTTCTAACTATCTTTTATTCTATTCATTGATTCTCATTTAGTGTATGTACATATTACTTGTTCTCCACTGCATACAAGCTTCCATTCATGTTCAATGTATTTTGTACGTTCCCACATTCAAACAAACATAATAGTTGGAGAAAATGAAGGAGTCTTAACTGCAGCGGTGGAAGAGGAGATACAAAGGTACATGCTTGCACTGTTATTTCATATTCTGTTGTTTTGTATTTCATTTATTGTTTGTATATGTGTTCACCTAGTTTGGTGTATGTACATATTGCGTACCTTCCTACATTTTAACTTATCTTCATGTCCTTTGTATTTCATGTGCCTCTACATTGAAAAAAATCAAACTCTGTTTATTTTTTTTTACATGTCTTCCTGCATACTAACTTCCTTCACGTCCATTGTATTTTTCCTGCATTGCTACATTTAAACAAGCAAAGTGGATGGAGAGTACAATGGACTCTTTGGCGCGAATGTAGAGGAGGAGTTACAGAGGTGCATACATGTACTCTTATTTCATATTCCAGTTTTTAGTATTTCATTTATTGTCTGTGTATTTGTTCTACTTGTTATACTACTTTGCACCTTTTTTTCTATATGTATATACTACATATCTTTCTACATAGTAACTTATTCTCATGTGAATTGTATTCTCTTTGCTGCTACATTGAAATAAATAGAACTGTATTTCTTTCTTTTACATGTCTTTATGCATACTAACTTGCCTTCATGTCCACTGTATGTTTGGCGTTGCTACATTGAAAGAAATAGATTGGTTGGACAGGAAGATGAATTCTTATATGCCACAACATAGGGTTCTATGGTACAATCTTCGAAAAGGTATACCGATTGTGCTAGTAAATCAAACATACAAAACGGGTGGGGGCATATAATATTGGACTAGAAAATGATGATTTGGCAATAATGGGCCTTTTTTGAGACTTACCGCTTCCAAACATTGTCGTCCCCATTTCTAATTTTTCCACTTTTTATTATCCCTTTTTTTTCCCTCTTCTATTCTTAACTTTTCTAGTCTACTTTTGCTTTCTAGTTGCTTTTCTTAGTCATCTTTTCAAAAATTCCTAGGTGCGCAGGTTGGTGAACTCACAGGTTCACGTGTATGGTCATGCTTCTACCTCATTCCATACTTACCCACTTTTTCGATCGTGGATTCTCGGGTTGGAGGGTTCAAGATTGTG
>ML828936.1:74426-103376 GCA_009831015.1 Picea engelmannii
ATCACTCCCTATTTACTGTTACACATTTTTTCAATCAAAAAATCTGAGGCATACAATTTGACCATCGAGTCCTCATGTTTCTTGAGTATCCCTTGACACCCTATTTTGTATTCCATCTCTTTCGACCCTGTATGTGACATTCATAACAATTATGGACAATATACAATGCATATTCTTATTTAGTCTTTATGATGTTCATCTACACATGCTTGCATCAGAAAAAGTTGGACTAGTAACATGACCATGAGCAATCAATCATCGCAAACATCAACAGACCAACAAGGCCAAAGGTAAATATGCATACATTATGTTCCTCGTATATTTACCAAACAAATATCCTCAGCTATTTATTCATCTATTCCATGGCGAATATGTTGATTTCATTTGCAACACATACTTTGCAGTTCACAAGAAGTATCAACAAGCACAAGCGAGACGCCAAACATAGGGCAAGTTCCACAGACTAAGAGGTCTGGTTGCAAAACTATGGCTCCATACTTCATCCAAGTTGTGCATCTACTTGTACATTTATGCCAGGAAAAAAGAAAACAAAAATATAATGCACACTACCATTCACATTACTTTTCCTATTCAAAAAATGTCACAAGTTCTAAACTTGTAACACCCAAAATACTATCAATAGAGGGTTGGAACAGCTGCCGAACTGGACACGTGTTTTTCGGGGACATAATGGTCGTCTATAGCACCTACTAGGACAAGGAAAACAAAACTAGATCCATTATGCATGTTGACATGATAGACAACGAGGCCCTGATGACAGTCACACTGACTATTCCCACGCAACTTGTCCAGAAACATGCAAAAAAGATATTTCCAGGTAATGGGATATCCATTACAAATTTTAATATATTGCCCAAAATAGTATATGATCATGGTGATTGTGATTGGATTATATCGCTCAACAAAACAAGTATTGTGGAAAAAATTATCGTTATTCGTTCAGAATATTGTTTCATCCCGCACACAACTATCATCCAACTTGCATAGAGCAATGAAATTTACCAAATCGGAACCATTGGTACAACTATCACACTCATGAGAAAACTTGGCTCGCAACACATTCTCCATATAAAAGATGGAGAGTCGGACAATGACAAGTCAATGGTATCGTTCTCCATATCCAGTTTTGTCCTTTACTTTCACATGTCCATGTATCTCAGTTATGTTACACAAATATTGTACTATTCCATGTTGCAACTGCAATTGTTCGACAGCTATTCAAATTTGTTTTCCTCAATGGAACAACAATTGCATAAAGGGCAATTTCCACTTATGCTCTTCAAAAATCTAACAAATAAAAGAGATGTTAAAGAAAGGATCTTTCACACAACCCAAGCAAAATTTGTAACAAAATTGCGAATAGACATAGTACAGGGTCTCAAGAAACTAACTGGCTCTACAACTATTGTTCGTATACAGCTACAATTTCATCCTCACTTTGCTCATACAAATTTCCTTCACCAATTTTCTGCAGTTTTTTTTTTGTTCAGTTGTATATTATATTGTTCAATATATTAACTACTATGCTCACGTTCCCAAGTTGAGGGTGTTTTGGTTGCAGCAAATGCATGCTCGACCCCCTTCGAGCCTGTATGTGCCAAATGAAACTCTCCTGCTTCTGTTTTCATAAGTGATGATACAATTTATTTTCTGCAATGCAGTAAAAAATTTCCTTGCATATATAGACATTTCCTTAATGATGCCATCTTAACCGTGGGCAACACAATCGTACATTATACAATTAGACAACCTTTGTTACAAGATGTGCTTCCTGGGTTAGCAGAATTGTCATATGAAGCATACCTACAGAAAAAGGCAAATAGTGTCTACATGTTGCGCGACTTTTAGATACAAAGCAAATTTACCTTAAATGAGGACAATGCAATATTGCATATCGACTGAAAAAAAAAATAATAATAATAATAATAATCATATCAAGCTTTGGCAGGAAACGAAAAAATCTCATGTGTGTTTGTAATTTTTCTTCAACACCCAGATGAATGTTTTTTGGACTTGAGTTGTTCGGAATTTACATCTATGGCTGTAAAATTTTCTTTCCAGAGATTTGGTCTCTTCTTGTGCACTTGAAACAAGAAGGAGAATCTAACTACAAATGCAATCGATGTTGTTATTTTCATGTTTGTTTGCATCTCCCAGTAAGAATTTTGCATATTTGTTGGGGTGTGCAAATGAAAAAAAAATGGTGGTTGGTTGTGGCTTTGTTGGAGGAGTCTGCACCTTTTTGGGTGCCCAAATTGGAAAAAAACAATCCAACTATATATCCATGGCAGGATTTCTGCATTTTTTTTGGGTACCCAAATAATAAAAAAAAGTTGGTCTCCAACTATACATTTATGGTATGGTATCTTCATTTTCTCGATGCCCTAATTGAAAAAAAAGGACTCAACATGGATTGAAACATGAGCTTGAGATCTTCAGAACTCACTATAGAGATTGGGGAGTTTGGGCATTGGAATTCATATAGGAAGGTGCAGTTATTGGTGATATACAAGCACATAAAATTGTTCAGTCCAGAAATGGGAAGCATGAGGACAAACCCCATACAAAGAATCCAACCATAAATAACTCAGGCCCATCCTTTGAACCATTGAAATAGCTTGCTCCTCTGGGAAAAACCATCAAGCATTTCCAATAATATTGGAAAGTTGGCATTGTTAAAACTGGTAGTGATAGAACATGGCACTATCAGAAGAAAATGTCCATAGTGATCTTGCTTCATGATAAAATAGTAATCGGAAAGTTTCTTTTTTCCCATTTTGAGGTTTGGTTATAGCTAGGGTACAATGGCGAAGCTCTGTTGGTTTTGTTTTGTCTTGTGTTTAGCAGACTTTTGTTCATATCCCATGGGCCTGGTTATTTTCTCATGGGAACATATACCAGGTGTAAGAGAAAACTACCGCCACGTGTGTTTTTTTTATATATCAAATTGTTTGACGCAAAGGTCGATGTGTACTGCTCTATGGAACCTTGTGGGATCTCGCTTGGCACCTTTTATGTTCATGTGTTTCCTTGTGCCTTGACTTTCAATACATTTGGTGTTTACTTGGTTCTTGGTTGTATGCTTCGTTCTGGAAAATTAATAATACATTCAGGATCTTGGCAGTTTTTATATGATCTTAAAGAATATACAGGACATGATTTTCCTTTTAATATAAGCTCTCTGACGCAAATGTAGTATGTGGCTCGTTTTAGCACTTTTCCTTGATCGATGAACTTAGCAAAATTCATCTCCAAGAATAATTTGAAATAAAAGGATATATACTATGTGAAGTCAAATGGAACTATCAAATCAACGATAAGACATTAAAATTCAAATTCGTCGTTGTTATACTTGCGGTGAAGTTGACAGTACAACAACTTTACTTAAACATCCCAAAATTGATTTTCTTGTGGATTTTCGATGCTTCTCTTATACAAACACATCCTGGAAACTATAAGCATGGCTCGCTTTATCTATTCCTTGATTGAAGAACTTGTTCACATGTTTAATGGACTTCATAGTTACTAATAAGACCATCAATGGGGATTTCTTACACCAATTCTCGCTTCCGAAAATTGCCAGCCCCTTTCTTTTTTCCCTCTGCTTTCCCTTTCTGGTTACTTAGTCATTTTTCGGAAAATATCTAGGTGCAGGAGTTGGCGGATTCACGTCTTCATATTTCCACTGATAATTTTATTCACCAGCCTGACCAACTGCTTCCCCATTTCATATTGAACAAACTTTTTGGATCGTGGGTTCCTGGATAGGTAAGTTCAACATTGCGTTTCCATTGTTCCGCCGCCTGCAAACAACACTCGGAATTCCCCGATCTACAAATTAGCAACAAATTCCCCTTTTTCTTGTTTGCTTTTGCTTTCTGTTTACTTGGTCCTTTTTCCAAATGTGTTGTTTTTCCGAATGTATCGTGATTTTATATACGGCACCCAAAGTTCCGCAATATACAAATTGACCCTCAAAATCCATCATTGTCTCATGTTTCATGTTATGCATTTTTCAATCAACAGTTGGGGTAGATACAATTTGACCATCGGTCCCTCACGTCTCCTAATTAGAGCTTGTGGCCTTGTTTTCAAGCCCGTCAATATTCCATGTTCTGAGTATGTCTCATGCTATTATATCACGAATCTAACCAAACTCTTGCCCATTGCATACTTAGCCACTATTAACATCGTTGGTTCCTATCCAAGCTTGCTCAACATTGCGCTTCCATTGTTCCACTACCTACAAACAACACCCGAAATTCCGTTATATACAAATTGACGGCCAAAATCTGTCATTGTGCCATGTTCCGGGTTACACATTTTGCAGTCAAAAGTTCAAAGAAATACAATTTGACCATCGGCCCCTCATGTCTCCTGAGTATATCTTGTGACCCTATTTTTGAAGCCCGTCCGACCAATTTCCATACTTGGCCATTTCTTGGAATATCTTTTGCAGGTTGGCGGGTGGAAGAAATGTACAATGCTTAATCTCTCTTCGCCATCCTCACCACCTTCGTACTTCTTTCTATATATGCAATTATTAATCTTTAATGCTAGTATCTCATCACGTAGGAACCATTAAGATTGTCATTAATGTCCGAAGGCCAGAGAATATTTGTCATTAATACGAATTAAACCAAGATTTGTGGAGAAGAGTGTTATCCTTTCCAAGTATTCATTTCAAGCATGATGAAATCTCTTTCGTGCGTCGATTGGTTGGTGCCTTTACGGAATCTCTAATCCTTAATCTCTCTTCGTCGTCGCTGCCACCTTCACACTTTTTTCTAAATATGCAATTAGTAAGCTTTAATGGTACAACTCATTATGCACGAACCGTGGAGATTGTCATTGATCAGCGAAAGGCTCGAGGAGATCTTCCACTAATTCGCATTAAACCAAGATTTGTGGAGGCTTATATTATCCCTCCCCAATTTTCATTTCAAACAGAAATTTTCATTAACTTATGGAAGCAGTTCCACAACAGTTATGTCCAGATACAATAAACACCTTCGAGCATGATGGCCAGAGGTTACAGTATTCCAGGGCATATTCTTACTACTCATCTCCCTCCGCCCAGGAGAAAAAAGGAGATGGTCCCTTGGTGCACCGAGAGATATATTTCAAGCCAAAGAATTCCAAGGCAACCCCGTCTACTCAAACAACATGCCAGCCTACATTGATGGCTGGTGCAGAGTTTGATGCAATCGATTTCGAGCCGGAAGAAGGTGATCTGATGAACGATGATATGACAATGGATGATGGCAATGCGAATGATGTTCCCACTCCTGTGCCCAAATTGAAATCAACCATAACGGGGGTCACTTCCCGGCTCGGCGATGACGGCCCTAACAACACCAAAATAAGGGGTTTCAGAAAAGAAATCAATGTTGAACACAATAGCCGCTTTGCAACTAGAAAATAGGAATTCCAGAGATCCAAATTAGTCCATTCTGGGCAGAAGTCTTTCACTGTAAAGAAATGATCTATTGATGCTCCCAGAGATATATTTCAATCCAAAAAATTATTCAATTACAAGACCACTCTCATGTCCTTTGGATATACAATTAACATCTTAGGGGATGAGGACTAGAACTCCCACTGGTGCAAGGAATATTCCTACTACTCATCTCCTTCCACCCATAATGGACTAATTTGGGCCTCTGGAATTGCTCGTGCAACATGTGTCCCTGAAGTCTTCAACTGTGAGGAGGTGGTTTCTTGGTGTGTCCTAACTTTCAGTTTCGAGCTCTTTCGTTTGCCCTGCAACGTTTTTGGTCTTCTTCCTCACTAGAAGCTTGTGAGAACTATCAATTTTACCACAAGACTGTTGTTCATATGCTTCAAGCCAAGGATTTATTCCACTGCGGAACCACTCTCCTATTTCTTTGTCACCTCAGGTCTTCTGCAAGATATTGAGATTGGGGTAGTGAACATTGAACCCCCGAGGACAAAAATGCAAGGATTTCCTAAAACAAAGCATGCTAATCAGTTTTGTATGAATGTTGAAGAGCATCTCGATGGATCCTGCATGTTGTAGGTCCTGTGCATTTGTTTATGGAAAATATGTTCAATGTTTTGGTCCAAAGAACTCGATCCAATTTCTATGGATAAATTATACACTACCCAGTATTCATTTTTTTTTAATGGATTTACTATTAAAAAAAATTCCTTGGAATCTTGGTTGTTTCTTCTTTTCTGAATTTAACACCTCTTCTCATTGGCATGGTTCGATAGTCTCATAGTTCTTCAATATTGTATTGGCTCAAGTAATTTGATCTAAAATGGAGCATTTAACAATTATATGACAATGCATTGTGTCGATCCATCAGGTTTTATGGAAACAAAAATGAATTTCAGACAGTTTCAAACCAACGTTCAATTCTATTCGTAATGTAGATAGAACATAGCAAGACCAAATCACAATGCGGCATTCTGGGCCCTGCCATAGAAATTTCGTTTTCATCTCAGCCTTGCTAAGCAAACGATTTCTTATTTCCCTTTCGCTTGCTTGATTCTTTTAGTCTGAAAGGGAACATTTTATTAGTTTTCCATCCCCTAGCCTCTATTTGAGTAGTTTTTACTTTATTAATGAAATTACCAAATTTCGTGTTCACGAATTAAAAAACAAAAAACTGATATATGGTGGTTGTAGTCAAATGGGACTATGAAATCAACTACAATATTAAAATTCAAGATCATCATTGTTGTTTCTAGACATGCAATTATTAATCTTTAATGCTAACAACACATCATGCAAGAAGTTTAATACTTAAGTTAATATGTTAAAGTCATGGAAGAATGTATCAAGAAGACAATTACTCCCACAAGTTGCAATAAAATCTAATCTTCAACAAAACATTTGCTCACACCCTTTTTAATGGTACAAGCACAATAGAAAACGAATAAGTGGATAAAGTATTGGACTAGAAAATTATGGTTTTGCAACAATGGGGCTTGTTTGAAACCAATTCTCGCTTACGAAAATTTCCCTCCGCCTTTATATTTTCCCACTCTTTTATCCCCTATAGTTTCTCTTTTTGGTTACTTAGTTGTTGTTCTGAAAATGTCTTGTTGCGCGGGCTGGTGGATTCACACGTTCACATTTTCATTCATGCTTTTATATCATGATTCCAATCGAGCGCTTCCCCTTTCTTTAAATTGCACTTCTATTGTTCTGTGACTTGCAAACAACACTCTGGCTTCTGCGATATGCAGATTTACTTCTGGACTCCCACATCATCCCCTCTTCCGTGTTACACATTTTGCACTGAAATGTTTCGATACATACAATTTGACAGTCGGGGCCTTACGTCTCCTCGGGAACCCTTGTCACCCTATTTTGAAGCTCACCCAACCACTTTCCACACTTGACCATTTCTTGATATCTCTTTCGCGAATCGTCGAGTTGGCGGGTTCAGGAAATTTCCAATTTCTAGTTGTTGTTTCATGTGCCCTCTACCTTCAGACTTATTTCCAAGTATATGCAATAAGTATACAACTTCTCCAGAAATATACATAAAATATCTTGCCAGGAAATGGAATATCTATTGCAGATTTGAATATATTGGACCTTCTTTTCCCTCTTCCATACTTGACCAAATTCCCTTTTTTTTTTTCCCTCCACTTTCTCTTTCTGGTTACTTAGTCATTTTTTCAAAAATGTCTCAATGCGCACATTGGCGGACTCACGGATTCACATTTGCACTCATTATTTTGTATCGTGACTCCAACCGACCGTTACCCATTCCATGCCTAGCCACTTTTCAAATCGTGGATTCCCTGGCAGGAGAGCTCTATATTGCACTTCCATTGTTACGTGACCTGCAAACAACACCCGGACCTCCACGATATACAAATTTACTATCGCACTCCCACATCATACCCTCTTTCATGATACACAGTTTGCACACACAAGTTTCTAGACCTGCAATTTGACCTTCGAGTCCTCATATCTCCTGAGGAACTATTGTCACCCCATTTTGAATCCCCTGCGTCTGCTTTCCATATTTCGCCATTTCTTGGAATCTCTTTTGCAACTCCAATTCCATACTTACCCGACTTTTTCGCTTGCGGGTTCCCGGACAGGCAGACTACACTTACAGTGTTCCTTGACCTGCAAACAGCCCCTGGCTTCCACGATATACAAATTGACTTTCAGACTCCTACATCAGCCCCTGTTCCGTCTTACATAGTTTGCACACAAAAGTTCCGATCAATACAATTTGACCGTCGGAGCCTCACATCTCCTCGGGAACACTTGTTAGCCTATTTTGAAGCCCGTCCGACTGCTTTCCACATGACCATTTCTTTCAATCTCTTTCGCGGATCATCGGGTTGGCAGGTTCAGTTAACTTCTAATTCCTAGTCGTTGTTTTTTGTGCCCGCCACCTTCGCACTTCTTTCTAAGTATTGCAATAAGTATATAACTTCTCCAGAAACATGCAGAAAATATCTTGCTAGGAAATGGTATATCTATTATAGATGTGAATATATTAGCCCTTATTTTTCGTCTTCTATACTTAGCCAAATTTTCGTTTCTCTTTTCCCTGTACTTTATCTTTCTTGTTACTTAGTCGTTTTTCCGAAAATGTCTAGTTGCACGGGTTGGTGGACTCGCGGGTTCACATTTTCACTCGTGATTTTATATCACAAATCTAACCGACCGCTTCCCCATTCCATACCTAGCCACTTCTCCAACCGTGGATTCCCAGGTAGGCAGGCTCTAGATTGTACTTCTATTTTTCTGTGACCTGCAAACAACACCCTAACTTCCACGATATACAAATTTACAACCAGACTCTCACATCGTACCCTCTTCCATGTTATACAGTCTGCCTATCATCCCCTCTTTCGTGGTACAATTTTTTCACTCAAAAGTTCTGAGACATACAATTTGACTGGCAAGTCCTCACGTCTCCTGTGGAACTATTTTCACCCCATTTTGAAGCTTGTTTGTCCTCTTTCCATACTTCGCCATTTATTCAAATTTCTTTCGCGGATTTTCGGGTCACCAGGTTCATGAAATATCCAATTCCTAATCGATGTTTCATGTGCCCACGCCCTTTGCACTTCTTCCCAAGTATGCAATAACTGAGGTTTATTGCTAACAACTCACCATGCCTCGAGGAGACCATCATAACAACTGTTCCTACACAAGTTGTATAGAAACATGCAGAAAATATCCTACCATGTAATGGGATATCTATTACAAATACTTACCAACTTTTTCTCTTGCGGGTTCCCGGACAGGCAGGTTCAATATTTCCCTTTTATTGTTTTGTGACCTGTAAAAAACACTTGGAATTCTGTGATATACATGCAGAAAAGATCTTTCCAGGTCATGGGATATCTATTACAAATTTCAATATATTAGCGAAAACGAGTCCGACTGACCGTTTCCCTATTCCATACTTACCCATTTTTTCGATTGCAGGTTCCCGGACAGGTGGGCTCAAAATTTCCCTTCCATTGTTCCACGACCTGCAAACAGCACCCAGAATTCTGCAAATATACAAATCGTCTGTTGGACTGCCCCATCATGAACTTTTCCCTTTTACGCCTTTTGCAATCAAAATTTCTGAGACATGCAATTTGATCGTCGGGCCCTCACCTCTCCTCACAATCCCCTGTAACCCTATTTTGAAACCCGTCCAACCACTTTTCATAATTGGCCATTCCTTACTTGCTCTTCCCCGTTCCCATCATCTTTGCACTTGTTTATAATAAAAAATTGTTTAGAAAAACATTAATATATATATATATATATATTAATTGTTTAGAAAAACATTAATTGTTTAGACATAATTTGACCATCGGACGCTCACCTCTCCTCTGTATCGCTTGCAACCCTACTTTCAATCCCGTCTGACAGTTGTCCATACTTATGTGTATATAAAAGAGTCTTATTTACAATAAAAAAGATTGTATATATATATTGTGTGTGTGTATGGTCTTATTTATAAGTATGCAATTAGCAAGCTTTAATGCTAAACCAGGATTTGAGGAGATCTCCCATTAATATGCATTAAACCAAAATTTATGGAGGGTTATATTATCCCTTCCGAGTGTTAATTTCAAACATCATGGAATGTCATTCATCCTTCGTCGGGTTGGACCGTTCACGAAATCTTCAATCCTTAATTCTGAAAACGAGTCTGACCAACCGTTTCCCTATTCCATACTTAGCCACTTTCTTGAAATTCCACAAATATACAAATTGGTCATTGAATTGCCCCATCATGCTCTCTTTCGTTTTACACGTTTTGTAGTAAACAATTATGATACATAAAATTTGACCATCAGACACTCACCTCTCCTGAGTATCCCCCGTAACCCTATTTTGAATCACGTTCGACCTCTTTTCATACCTTGCCATTCCTTGCTTGCTCTTCCTCGTCTCTGTCACCTTTGCACTTGTCTATAATATATATATATATATATATATATATATATATATATCTTGTTTCTAAATATGCAATTAGTAAGCCTTAATGCTAACAGCTCATCGTACAGGAACCGTATAGATTGTCATTCATGAGTGAAAGGCTCGAGGAGATCTCCCATTAATACACATTAAACCAAGATTTGCAGAGGGTTATATTATCTTTTCTGAGTGTTGATTTCAAAATCATGGAATGTCATTCGCACATCGTCGGGTTGGCACGTTCACGAAACCTCCAATCCTTAATTGTTCTTCGTCGTACCCACCACCTTCTCACTTCTAAGTATGCAATAAGTAAGCTTTACTACTAACAAGTCATCATGCAACACCCATAAAGATTGTTATTAATGAGTGAAAGGCTCGAGGAGCTTTCCCATTCAAAAGAATTGAACCAACATTTGCGAAGGGTTATATTATCCCCTCCAACTATTCATTTCAACCATCGACTGGAGCAAGCGAACGTTCTCATAAACTTATGGCACTAGGTCGACAACAGTTCTGTGGAGATACAATGAACATCTTCGGGTGCGAGGACCAAAACTTCCAGTGGTCCAGGGCATATTCTTATTACTCATCCCCTACCACCTAGAACAAAATAATTTGGACCTCTGGATTGCTCGTGTAGGTTGTGTCCCTGAAGTTTTTTACTGTAAGGAGTTGGTATCTTGGGGCGCCAATAAATATATTTCAAGCCAAAGAATTATTCCACTGTGGAACCACTCTTCTGTTTCTTTGTCACCTCAGGTATTCCGTCAGATGTTAAGATTGTCAGAGCCAACATTGACGTTCAAAGGAGAAGATTCCACGAAGTTCCTAAGAAAGAATAATAACGGGTTGGACCTCTTGCCTGAGTTCCTAGAAGACCCGATGGCAGTTCCTAAAGATATCACAAGCTTGCAGGTTAGTTCATTTAGAAATCCATTCCATGAGATTGTCTCGTTGTTTACAAGAATAACAGGACAAGAATCCACAACAATTATTTCCCACATGGTTCTTCATATTTTATATTTCACAGTTAAGGAACAAGCTATTTTTTATTGGGGAAAGCTAATTTCCCATGAAATATGTTCCTAATTGTTAAGCTTCAAAAATGAGAAGAAATTTTATATGTCATTCTACTTAGTTTTTGCGATAGCGCATTGCTACCAGTTTCCAAAACTGTCTCTGTCCAAGAAGGTAAACTGGGAATTTGACCCAGTAACGTTCTGGTACCAGGCCTTTTGGAAGCACAAGGCCTCCCACTATTTTTATGAGGTCTTTAATGACTTTGTGTCTTTTTTCAAAGTTTTATTGTTAGGAGAAGATGCTCCCCACATATCTGACCAAGAAACCGGTTTTTTGGACAGGAAGGGGGCACTTGAACAAATGGATAATTACACTGTGATAAGGATTTTTGGCTCCAAGGAAAAGCTTGCTCTCCTTCCATGTCGCAATACGAACAAAATGTTTGTTACAAAAATAGCAAGGCAATACAACTATTGGTTGCATCTATTCCATGAGAAGAGAAAAAAAAGTTCATTCCTCTGCCTTGGAAAGTCGGGGACTTCGTGTTGAGGAATGCCAAAAAAATTGATGAATTCACAGCCCATTTCAACAACTTGAGCCTAAGATATGCTGAAAGCCTAAGAGGGTTCGACCCTAATAAAAAAAATTTAGAACATTTACTAACAGTTGGCCTCGACAATTCTTTTTTCAAAAAACACCTGAGCGAAAATAAAGACTGGGGACAATGCTCCTGCTTCTGATGTCAACGACCTAGACTCATTGCAAAGCACCACTGAATTATACAAGAAACAAGGAAAAGGCCATGGTGAGAAGAGTGTTCAATCGACGGATAGCACTCCCAAAAGTACGACATCCCGGAGCATCGCTCCAACGACCCACCACAACAAGAAATCAACTCATAATTCTTCAAACAAAGGAGGAGATAACGACCCTCCTCACCCTAAAATTGATAGTTCTCACAAGCTTCCCGTGGACAAGAAGAGAAAAAAAATTGTAGGACAGGCGAAAGAGCCCGAAATTGAGAGTGAGAACATGGAACTTGAGCCTGATCTGGATAGCGTATTCCACAACCTTGATCAGCCCAAAGATGTGATCCAACATAGTCGTCCAATGGACATAGCTGATACCGAATTTTTTTACGAAGATGAATCCTTCGTGTTCCAGAGCGTTGTTTTTTACAACGAGTCTAAAAAAGTAAATATTGAAAAGAGAGATGTAAGAAATAAGAAAGGAAAATCTCATTCAGAGGTTAACCTTGCGAACATGCGATCGTCCCAAATCTGTTGACTTCACATAGCAACCGGACATGCTCTTAATGATTCCATTGGAGGCATTGAGGATGAGAATGCCAGACTGAAGCATCGGGTCAAGGAATTGAAGGAAGCTTTGATTCCTATGCCATTGCTTGTCAATCCTTTAGCAATAGCCATGCTTGCCACCCCTGCAACGAAGTTAAAAGGATCCTCCAGCCTCCTTGCATCGTGTAGAGGATATGTGGAGAATAATATCAAGAAAAGAATGGAACTGATTGTTGAGGCGTAGGAAACATCAAAAACCGTGGCTTCCTTTGGAACGAGGGCACATAATTTGCTCGAAAATTTGCACACAAATTTAAAAAATGAAGAACGTTTCTATTTAGACACGGTCCTTCCTTTTGGCACCATTGTCAGCAACATGACAGAAACGAGAAGAAGACAACAAGATCTCCCATCCAAAAACCGGATCACTCAATTAAATGCATGCTGGAAAGAAAAAGTGAAGAACCTGCATCTCATTGTCTAGTCATGTGAACAAGCCATATCAAAGAAAGAAAAATTATTCACAAAGCTGACCAAAATAGACTTAGCCTGAAGGACCAACGACTTCCAAGACCCCAACTTAATTGTCAACTCCTTGCCCTTAACTAAAAAAGCCTTCGATAAACAGGTTGATATTTTTAAGGCGTTGTCTTTGGAAAAGTTTTACATCATCCTTGAATATGGGGAAGATGACATCGACAATTGGCTAGTCGACTATTCGGTACAGAATGAAGAAATTGATCAGGCTCTACGTAATCTTTTTATCGATTTAAGGGAATTAGAAAATGAATTTTTCAACATAAAAAATCAGAATGAGATCAGCGTCGCCCCCCTTGAGAAGCTACATTGAAGAGTGGCTCGAAAGGGAATTGAAGCAGGTCGTCGACGAAAGGTAACAAGCAGTTGCCACAATTCCAGTAGTCGTCGACGACAGCAATAAAAATGCATCAGCAAGCAAATAGCAAAAGGGGTGATATGTACCATCAATGTAAGTCTATACTCAGCAATCCTACTTTGTTTATCAATCTAGTTATTCCACTTTTTTAAATAGAAATGTCTAGCCAAAGACTGATACCTTTCAATTTATTCTTTTTAGGTATTACACTCTATCGTCACCCACTTCTTCTTTCCATAGTCCTATTTCTTGTACATATTTCTCTTATGGTCCGTGGGAGCCCCAATCCTAGTCTATATGAAAAACGCATTTAAATTTCCAGGAATATGTAACAGACAATATTATTTTTTGATATATTTCAAATAAAATTGTTTTTTATCTCTTTTTATATATATGTCCTCATAAATTTTTATTTTCCACTGTGTTGAATGTCAATAAATTGTGTTTATTTAATTTGAATATAACTTTTTTTTGTCCTGGCACATATAGAGACAAGATAGACAGAAATTTGAACATAGCAAAATAGATTATATAGTTTCAAAAAATAAATGGGACTCTAGGGGCCACGTGTCATTCACTGCATGGAAACCATTGTGCTTTGTCACATCTCCGCTACAGTTTCCATCTGCCTCTGCTAATTTTTCCCCATCCCTGTGCATTTATTCCCAATTCAACCCGGCAAGGACTACGCTGTCATGCAGCACTTGTTACATAAAGAAATTTTTAAAGAAATTTTTATGTGAATTTTTATGTGAAATTTTTAAAGAAATTGTTACATAATAATCTGTGTGAAGTAAAACGTAGATCAAATGAGGCTTTTGGTAGGCAGAGCTCTTCCAATAAATTAAATAGAGAAGCTCGATATTCAATACCAGATAAATTAAACAACTTGTGGAATATCATAGTTTTTCCAATATAGCGATTATTTACCATAACTTGTGCTAAAACTTTAAGACGTAAATAAATGCTCTTATGCCCATAAACTAATTTGGTGATTATTATCCATTACATTGGAATTTAGTGAGGAATTTTGAAATGATGGGTAATTATGTTTAGAAATTTGATGAGATGGGGAAGATGGGTTTTAGTATTTAGTATTTGTTTACTGTGTATTTATGTGTGAAATCTTATATTAATATATTATTTTAAGTCATGATTTATTAAATATTTTGAATAAATTTTAATAAATGTTTTTTTTATATTTTGATTAATAAATATAAAACAAAATAAAAAAATGATTTTATTAAATATTTTGAAGAAATTTACAGATAAGGTGCACAGATCAGAAAGTCAATAATGAATGCAAAGCTGCTGCACATCAATCAGAGTCGTTTTATTCATTTACACATTGTTAAACTAGTAACAGACAGCAACAACACCAAAGAGAAGTTCTTAACGACATGCATGGTCCAACAGCGTTCACATGTAAATCTTTCAACATGCATGGGGTAGGTGGTGTTTGTTGATGGTGCTCTTGCATCATATTCTCCTTCAAAAATTTCTAGACATCCTGGTTCGAAGTCTTAACGTGTATATTTCAGTCTGATACACTTCTTTCTCCATCTGTGAAACCAATCCTCAACTATAAGCCACTTCATTCCAAACCTCTCACTGTGAAATGTAGGCAGAGCCATTCTTATTCTTATCATTGTTCCAATCCTCTCCTTGATTTAAAGGATTAGTTTTCGTTTCAAGCTGTCTTCTCTTTTTTCTCTTCTTCTAATTACAATGTTATCTTTTTCTTCAAATATCTTCCCATTTGTTTTCCCACTCTTATCATTTCTAATTTTGGAAATTGAGACAGCTCCATGCCCTGTATTAATGTGTAATATGTATCTTAACACTTTAAATGTCATAAACAAAATCTAACATTTTTTTTATAAAAATAAAAGATAAATAAATAAAATGCTTATTGTTAAAAATAAAATCTAAGAAAATATTAAACAGTAATTAATTGATAACAAGCTTTAATTTAATTTTCATTATCCAGTTTATTAATTTGTCTGATTCACAAGTAAAAATCATAATCAAATTCAACACATATGTCAACACTTCATTAATTTGTTATAGTTTTATTTATAATTTCACACATTGTAATCATAACCGAGTTCATATTAACCATAACCAAGTTCATCTTATTTGAAATGGAGTAAATACCAATCTAGATTTATCTTAAGTGCAGGTTTATCAAGTGTTGAGAGAAATCAAATCTGTAAGTTTGCAAACATTTTTTTAAATGCAAAAATTTGATAAAAGATTTGTACTATGGAGGAATTTGATCCCTCTAAACACTTGATAGATATGGCATTGATAGATAGAGAATTAAGAAAGATCTACTTTACAACTCCATATAAGATTTTAAATCAATTTGATGTTTTAAAATATACTGAACTTATCATCTATAATCTAAATAGTACAACCATTCAAAAAATACATAAAGATTAAGGTGAATAGTAATAAAGTAATTATGTTCAATGAAGAAGAAGGTGAATATTAAATTACACAGTAATCAATCTCAATCTTTTCAGCATTTTTTAATATTTGCTAGCTTTCCAGTATTTTTTTATCAATCATATGAGAAATGAAATTGATTTCAAAGACCATTTAAACCTCTAAATCAAAATATTTCACTAAAATTCATACTCCTCTCTCATTTTCAATATTAATGGTTTATTTTCTCCCCATATGTTCCTTGTATTTTTCTTTATAGTAGGATTCATGCTCATGGTCTTGATGTGTTTTAGATATCAATGAAATATATATATTTTATCATTATAACAAGAAAACACTATAAATAATAATGTTGGTTTTAATATAGTTAAATACTAACAAAGGAATCATATTGAAGGTAGTGAAACTATGTACTTCTAGTTATAATTGAGAACCTCTTTCACAACATCATAATATGAATTATGAAAGTGTTTTGTATCATTTTATTGTTAAAACTATTTGATTGGATAATTTGCATTATTTCATTGTGAAAATGGATACATGATATCAATTTTTTTATGTCATTTTGGAAATCAATGCATTGAATCATTTTCACTATGCCATCCTTGAAATCAATGCACCATATTATTTTGCATTATCTCTTTGCTGAAATTAATGAACTATTTGATTTCTTTTAAACATATTTCACACATACCATATATTGTATTGGTGTTAAAATAAATGGTTATAATGTATTGGAACAATTTCTTTTTTTCTCTAGAAAAGATCCTCAATGATTATTTGTTAATCTATAACTTTTTGCAAATAGAAATACCATTACCAAAAAAAATGTTTTTCTTTTACTTAATTAAAGTAATTTAATTATTTTCTTAACAAAAAGTGAAAATTATACATAATGTAAAGTTATCTCATTGAATTTCCAAGGTTCTTGAGGTCTCATAATTACCATTTCTAATGGGTTAATTATAATTCCCAAAGGTCTATATGTTTCATAATTATGATTCCCAATGTAATTTTATTTAAAGAATTATAATTTTCAATGCAAAGTTAAGTAAGTAGATTATAATACAAATAGAGACTAGTTTAATAAAAAGAGAGATAAATTAGACAAGGAAATAAAGGTGATAAGAATGAGAGGAGCAAAAGAATAAAAGATTAGGTTATGGGTGTGGTTAAATGATACATGTGACAAAGTAAAGAGACGTCATGGAAACCTGATTTGGAAGGAGGAAAGAGGAGCATGTAGGAACTGGGAAGAGATTGGTCAAGCATAAAGGAGGGAGAGGAAGGGGGTCTCAAAGATGGAGGTCTAATGCTTAAGGTGAAAAATAGCATAAAGGAGGGAGAGGAAGGGGGTCTCAAAGATGGAGGTCTAATGCTTAAGGTGAAAAATAGCAGGTTTCCATGAATGACTAAGCTTATAGCCATCTTCGCGGTTAAAGTTGTTAGGGTGTTTTTCAATTTCAAGGGCTTCTCGAATGAGATGGGAAGAGTAATGAGTGGTTGGGGCTAGGATTTTGGTTTGGTCAAAGAAAATGAGGTACATGGAATTGAAGGAGTGTTTGGCGATAGCTGATTTTGAGATTAGGTTATGGGCAATGTTAGCGATATGCTCTTTAAGCCTAGCTTTAAAGGTTCTTCCAGTTTGGCCTATGTAATATTTTCCACGGGAGCAAGGAATCTGGTAGACTCCAGGGATAAGAATTGGGTATGCTTTATCCTTGGTTGTTTTGAACAATTGTTTGAGGGTTTTTTGAGGTTTGAACATAGTTTTAATATTCTTCTTACACGGGAGATTTGCAATGTGATCGATGGTTCCTTTCGCATCTAATCCAAATCCTCAACAATAGATTAGTTGGGATCGGTTTGAGTATTGGGGTTGTGCAACACCCTCTTATACACACCTTTTGATATGCATGACATCATTTACTTCTCAGTATTTTCTATATGGAGAGAATTATGAGGATCTGAAGTTTCTTTTCCTTTAGATGTCGACTCTGGATTACCATAGTCACGAGACCTAGTCGAAAACTCTACCTTCTCTTATTTTGTATGGTTAACAATATTGACGAATGAGTACGATCCATTCGAAAAATGTGCACTTGAGGTGCCCCCTTGTAGATTTGAAAGAGAAGATCCTGCCTACATATTCTTCCCTTGCGAGAACATGTTTTTTAGTACAACAAGATGTTATTGATGTTGTGTTATCACGCAGTGGGAATCTTCCATTTGCAAGCATTGATGGGTAAGGTGATCATCCCCACAAAGCTTGCATAGGAATTTTACCTTCTTGATCTCCTTCTTTGTCCCTCCAACTTATGCATCATATTTAGTGTTTTTATTACCCCCACCTCCTTTCTTATCCTTTCCCTTTTTAGTTTTCCCTCTAGGTTGTTGGCTACCCTTCGAGGTCATCGATTGTACAGCTTGAACTTCCAACCACTGGGTGGTAGGTATGGTCGAAGCAATGGCTTGACTGGACACAAACAAATGAATAGTCATATGTTGTATCTGGTTTTTAACCATATTTGCGATTGTTCTTTTAACGGACCCTACAATGCCATCAACACGTGGCCCATATTTTTATTCCGTTGGGTCAAAATCGGGTCGTGGTGCATTTGGTATAATCTCATAAAGGATCCCAGACTACGAGTAGATCAAATCTAGTTTCTGGTCCCTAAAGATCACCTCTTCCTTCAAAATGACTCTTGAGATGGATACATATTTGGAGATGTATGACAATAAATACATGAGGAACCATTCCAACAAGAATTTGGAAGGAAATTTGGCCTTGATCATCCTCTTTTATCTTCTCCACTCCTAGATATGATCTGAGATATTAGTGGCCTTGTCATGTTTAAGCATAGACAAGAGGTCAGTGTTGACATCGTACTAGAGAGGAAGATGGAAGTAGTTGAGGAAAACCAAAGCCAGATCGTGAAACATGCGAAATGATCCATTGTCAAGTTTGATGTACCACTTCATTGCGACTCCCATAAGAGTTTGATAGAAAAAGGAAGCTGGATGGAATCATCGTTCAAAGAGTTTGACGAATACCATAAATGAAATGTCATCACATGATCGTCGGGATATTCACCAGAATTTCCTTCAAACTTAGGAATGTCTAAAGGTAATTTGGTGGGGACCGTAGACCAATTTGGATCATGGAAAAATGGATCGTTCATAAGCTTGGACAAGTCTATCAAGTTCAATTTTTCTAGAAAAAGTATCCTCGGTTGGGAACCAAAGTTCTGACTAGGCGGATTAGAAGTTCCAGTTTGAAAACTCGTCGAAAAGGAATACCCTAGATTAGTAATGGCACCAAGTTTCCAGGAAGAGCTCGTAGATGGGACAGGGTTATAAGTGAAATCTTGTTGACCCTTGTTAAATAGAGGAAAACCTCCACCCACCTACTTCTCGTATAGAAAAGTGGGATTGATTCCTGCTGGCACCCCTTTTGAACGAAAAATTCCTTCCATCAGGTCATTCTAACCGAGAAAGGGGTTTCCCCCTAACGACATCGCTTCCGAATAGTAGGACCCTTGCATGGGATTCCACTAGACTTGGAATGGTTTTCCCCCTACTAACACTCCAGATGAGGGAAAAGGGTTGCTCTCAAATCAACCATACAATGTCAATGTGTTAGAAGAAGATGGCATACTAGCAGATTGGAATCTACTCCCCGCAAAACTGCCCCATCCTCTGAATGGATTAGTCCCGAAAGAAGGAAAGGGTCTGCTTTTGAGACAGGGGAACAATGGAGGAATATGACCTCCACCCCAAGGAAAAGCTTGGAAGAGAATTAAAGAACTCACTGTACTAACGTTAGTAGCTTGAGGAATTGACTAAGAACTAGTTGACACATTCTGCATGTCGACCGATGACATCCAAATGAAAATTCATTAGATACCAAATGAAACGATGAGGTTGCACCCAAATTTTGAGTGGACAGGACTATTAATAGCACAGAGTTGTTGACCGATGCATCTATTTTGGATTGAACCACGCTAGTCATTTGGTTAGATATTAGAGGAGGAAAGATTCCTCTTGACATGATTGTCGATGTTGTGTTTGCAGGGGCCCCTAACCCAGACACTTTTGAAGTTCCTTCCATTATGGCCTAGCAGAGAGGGTGACTTTCAGTGAAGTCTGAATTGGGAGTTGAAATTTGCAAAACAAATGGATCGTCAGGTCCAGTTAATGGAGGATTGAATGGATGAATGAAACCTTGCCAATACTCTGAATCTAGTGGATTAGGTCCTGAGACCGCACTAGAAACAAATTTAGGTAAGGACCTTCCAAATGAAGGCACGATTTGATTAAGTCTTGTGGACCAGTGAACTAAGGAGGGATAAGTAGTTACCCGACCTCCACTAACTATCCCTTCCCATGAAAGTACCCACGCTTCGTGGGGCACCCTCCAGAGGTATTGAAAATTGTGACATGATGTCTTCCATAGGTACCACGTGAAAGCCCCTGCAGTCACCTTAGAGATCCCTAGGAATGACAACTAAGGGTACCAACTCATAGTTAGCGTCTGGGGGGAACAGTCAACAGCTGGAATCGAACATATGGTTAGGCTAACTAATCCCAAAGCCTCCGAAGAACCTCCTCTCATGGAGGTAAAGGCACTGACGAAACCCCCAAAATATGATCTCTCAACTACGCTTATTCAATCTTTGGAGGGGTTATCTCCTTGCCTCTCCTTCACATGACCTCATGTTTGGATCTTGTTTTAGAGGAGCTTCTCGACTATACTTATACAAAAATTGTATTTTTCACTCCCTATCTCAGACTCCTACATTTGTGTTTTTCCTTGGAGAAATTAACTCTCCAACCTGAACTAAGGCCCTAGCCTAAAGTAGTTTGTTTACCCTAGAAAATGAAAATGTTTAATTGATTTTAGTTAAGCATTCATTTTACAGGGGCTGTTATTTACTCAGTAACGGTGATGGGTGAAATTGAATCTTGTTTTACAGACTCAACGAAAAAACAAAAACACTTAAGAACATAAAATGCAATGTAGTTCTTCACTGAAAATATGAGTGTGAAAAGCTTCAGACAAATGGAGCAAACTCTTTTATTTTATCATATGCAAACGATGGAAATATTTATTTTTAGATGATATGAATTGCTAATGAAAAACTTTATTTACAATGCAGAGCAACTAAAAGGAAGTAACTATTTTTTTCATAAAAGCTAAACTAACTTTTCAAAAGAAAAATATTTCAAAATGCAAGAACAAATTGAAATATAAAAGCAACATAAACAAAGAAAGCACGCAAAAATACTTTTATCTTCAGTGATACAACGACAACCGATGAAAATAATGTTAATGCACAATTTCTTTAGGTATTTTTGTATTTTTCTTGTTTAAACAAGCAAAAGAAATAGGAAAGATTTAAAGACAGCCTTTCTTCTTAAAAACCAACAAGAAAATAACACAAAGGGAAGGTAAGAAAGAATTCAGACTTATAAAAGCTTACCAAGAACATTAATGAGAACTAGGCTAGACAAAAGACCTTGAGAAAGAACTTCCCAGACTACCTTCAAAGACTCGAAAATGATTCACAAAAGAAAAGCACAAAAACTTTCTTATTTTTTGAAAAGAGTCAAACTGACAAAAACTGAACTCAAACAACAAAACAAAGAGTCTCAAAGCCTCTGAAGAGACACCATACACTTGCCTTACAAACTTTCAGACAAAAAATATTTGAAAAAATAGTTTATGGAAAGATGTATGTGCATGTGACGAAGGAATCCCGTGTGTACGTAATTGCCTATACTGGCAAGGCGTGTATATGTAAATCAGTGTGATAACTAGCACATCGTGTATATACCCAGAAACCTCAAAAAAGAGATGGTAACAGGAAACACAAAAGTACGAGTGAAACTGGAAAAAGACTCAAATGATTATAAGTTATCAATCTAAGTACAAATTACAACTTGAAACAAATACAAAACACTTCAATCAAGAAAACAAAGACATAAACCCATAGACATGCCCACTTTGGAGAAAGATCCCCAGTATGGTCGCAGTTCTTCTTTTGGGGAAAATTCTCTATAGTAGTGGGTTGTACTGCAACATACCAATGACCATATATAAACAAATTCACAACAAGAACATGCAACAAGGATATAATAATTGATTTCACAAGAAATAACTATCTATTAGGCGGAAGAGAAAGATTGACTCACCCAGAGTCCTACGGTTGATATCGTTCCTGATTTCTGCAGTTTCTCCACTCCTTTCCAACAACTTATCTGCAACTTGCAAGAACCTTGAAGATGAAATACTATATAGAGAGGTATTTATACTAATAGATACATGTTATTCTAATGAAATATATCAGTAAAATCTCAACAACTAGTGTTCTACAAAACATATGTGAAAAGATTGCAATCAAAACATTACAAATACAACATATTTCGAAGGAAAGAGTTTATGTTTTTATTAAGTAGTTAAGGTGGCTACAAATTTATACCTGACATGCACGATGCTTCCCTATCGAGAGAGATTCAAAGTTCCTCCACCCTTTCTCCTACTATACAAGATGGTATTGACTCCTGATCTACCACAGAAAGAGAGTATAGAGAGAAACTCTTGGCAAGATAAATTGGTGATCATAAAAGAGAACTGGAAAAAAGGGTTTCTAGGTCAAACCAACAACAATAGGGGTGTGAAAATGGGTTTACATAATTGGAGGGGATATCCAAACGAAGGTTTTCTTAATGTGTGCAAAGAACCATTACTTGTCATTACCTTTCTCCTTGGAAAAATGCTCCTTTTATGCGGTCTCTAGTTGGTTAGAGATGGTTGAGTATGAGTACAAGGAGTTAGGAAATTAACCAAACCCATAAATCACCATTAATTAGGCATAATTATATATTTTTAAGCATTTTTAGACATGTACCGGACTATCCCTATGATGGCCTGCGTGTACACGAGTACCATAACTGTGAGGGCGCATACATCTTCCGAGAAACTATTTTTTGGAAGGTCTCAAGGAGGTATGGGGAACAATAGTCTATAAATAGGATAGTGATTAGGCCATTAAGTTTGTCAATTCTTCAAAGGTGGCAATTGACGGTATAATAAGAAGACTGGGTAAATTTGAATTGGAAGGTGAAGAGCACAATTCGGTTATATCTCTTAGATTAAGTATTACTAAATGTGTCAGGGGAAGATACAACCAAGTCATTATGGAATAAGTTAGGGGATTTGTATTAGTCTAATTCCTTGGTAAACAAACTATTTCTGAGGATGAACAATGGAGACTCAGTGACAAAGCATTTGAATGCCTTCAATATAGTGGCAAGTCAGCTATTATCTATTGGTATTAAGATTTGTGATGAAGATAAGTGTATTAGTCTACTATGCTCTTTACCAGACTCATGGATAGTCTAGTTGTGGCCATAGGTAGTAATGAAACTACTTTGAGTTCCGATGATGTGGTCTCATCGTTGTTGTTAGAGGATATTAGGTGGAAAAACATGGAAATCTAGAGCAAAGATCCCTTAATTGCAAGAGGATGCTCCCAGGAAAGAAATAGAAATAAGTCCTCAAGTGGGAGATCTAAATCTCCCAGAAAATTTGTAAATGTATGTTGGAGATGTGGAAAAGAAGGGAATTACAAGAAACAATGTAGATCTGAAGTGTTGAGAGAGGGAAGGGATATGATGATGCTCCTTCTATAAAAGAAAAAACCTTTGTGGACAAAGGAGGGGATGTGTACTTGGATTCTTCAAGAACACATGGAAATCATGAGGCTTGGTTGGTCAACTCAGGTGCATCCTTTTATATGAGTCCTCACAAGGAGTGGTTCTATGAATATGAAAGGTATGATGGAGGTGACATTTTTCTAGTAGATGACTTGACAACCAAAATTGTACAAGGAAAATTCAAGTTGAAGCTCATGGATGGTAGGATTATAACAATCACTGGTGTTCTACACATCCTAGTATTGGACATAAATTTGATTTATATAATAAATATGGATGATGAGGGTGTAAAAACATTGTTTGAAAAGGGAACATGCAGGATGGTTCAAGGAGAAATGGTGTTGTTGAAGGGAGTTTGGGTTGAAACTTTGTATAATTTGTTGGGAAGCACTATTAGTGACGGGTGCAATAGTTCCAATGTTCATGAGATTGGAGCTGAAGAAGGAAAAACTCCTACAGTCTCTGAACAAAAGACTATGTTGTGGCATCAAATACTAGAGAATATAAGAGAGAGAAGGGCGTTCAAGTACTACACAGTAAAGGTATGGCCAATTTCTCTTTGGATTTTTATTTTTTTGAACATTTATTATATGGGAAGTAGAATTGTGTAAGATTCTCCTCTAGTTCTACGAGGGAAGAGGGAATACTATAGTTGGTTCACAATTATGTGTTTGGACCTATGTCAGTTCCATTACTGGGAAAATATGTGTACTATGTCTCATTTATAGATGACTTCTCAAGGAATACATGGATTTATTTCCTCAGGAAGAAATACAAATCCTTTGACAAATTCAAAGAGTTTAAGGATCTTGCGGAGAATCAGATAGAGAAGAGAATTAAGGTGTTGAGGATGGATAATGGTGGAGAATTCTGCAAAAATGAATTCAAAGAATTTTGTAATAAGTGTAGTATAGAAAGGCAAAAGCCTACTCCATAAACACCTTAGCAGAATGGAGTTGCAAAAATGATGAATGGGACAATGATGGAAAAAACAAGGAGCATCCTCAGTGGTGTCAGGTTAGGACAATAATTCTGGGCAAACACAGTGGGTATTGCATGTTACATGGTCAATATATCACCATCATCAACATTGGATGACAAGAATCCACACGAGGTATGGATTGGTAAGAAACCCTCTCTTACACATCTTAGGGTATTTGGTTTTGATGCCTATGTTCACGTTCCAAAGGAAAACATGAGTAAGATAGAATATAAAAAGGATGCAATGTGTAAATTTATTGTTTATAAAGATGGTCTGAAAGGTTATAAGCTTTGGAACTCGAAAACTACGAAACTAGTGTATAATTGAGATGTGGTATTTAGAGAAATCAAATATGTGGTATTTAGAGAAACCAAGGGAGGAAGAACAAAAGAATATAGAGTTTGAATTGAAGGATAATGAATCAACCTCTACAGAAGAACGAGCATAATAAGAAGACAATCCTCATGCTCTAGTATTGAGGAGATTGGTTGGGAAAGAAGGAAACTAGAAAGATATAATCCAATTGATTTACGTTCAAATTTTTCTTTGTTTATTACCGATGATGATCCTATAACTGTTAGGGGGGAAGTGGATTCAAAGGATGGAAAACTCTAGAAAAAGACCATGGTTGAAGAAATGGTATCCTTGGAAAAGAATGAGGCTTGGGATCTAGTGGAGTTGTCAAATGTAAGAAATACCATTGGTAGAAAATGGGTGTTTAAAAAGAAGTTGAATGCAGAAGGAAAAGTGGAGAAATACAAAGCTCGGTTAGTAGCAAAAGGTTATTCCCAGGTAGAGGGAATTGGCTTTGGTGAAATTTTTTCTCTTGTTTCCAAGTGAACTTCTATTAGATTTATTTTATCTGTTGTTGTTGCATTTTATTTTGAAGTAGAACAGATGGATGTGAAGACAACTTTCCTACATGGATATTTGGAAGAAGAAATCTACATGAAGCAACTAGAAGGCTTTGCAGTGAAGGGAAAGAAAGAGTTGGTATGCAGGATGAAAAAGTCTTTGTATGGGTTAAAGCAATCACCAAGGATATGGTATAAAACATTTGATAACTATATATTGGGACTTGGCTTCACAAGGAGAAAAACAAATCACAATGTGTATTTCAAATTAGTTGGTGATCATGTTATTTTTTTGGTCTTGTATGTGGATGATATGTTGTTGATAGGAATCAACAAGGAAATCATTGAGGTTGTGAAAACATAGTTGTCCTCTAAGTTTGACATGAAAAATCTTGGTGTTGCAAATTTTATATTGGACATGAAATTAAAAGAGATTGGACAAGAATGAAACTCTGATTGAATCAAAGAAAATATGTTGAGTCAATATTGCAGAGGTTTAATATGTAGGAACGTAAACTTGTCAAGGTCCCCATTCTTGTAGGCGTAAATTTATTTGTAAAATCGGTGTTCGAAGACACGGAAAGAGGAAGAGGACATGTCTTTTGTTACATATGCTAGTGTGGTTGGCGGTTTGATGTATGCAATAGTCTATACTAGACCAGACATTGCACATGCAATGGGAGTTTTTAGTAGGTATATGTCAAAACCAGGGAAGAAGCATTGGGCAACTATAAAGAGATTTTTCAGGTATTTGTGTGGCACTACTAATTATGAATTGTGCTACCAAGGAAGACCAGGAGTGGAAAAAGTGTTGGACATACATGGATTTGTTGATGCAGAATGGGCTGGAGATTTGGATTGCATAATATCTACAAGTGGGTATGTGTTTAACTTGTTTGGAGGAACAATCAATTTGATGAGCAAAAGATAGTCTGTAGTGGCACTCTCAACTATAGAATCTGAATACATGACAACCAGTCATGCAATAAATGAAGCATTATGGTTACATGAATCACCTGGGAGACTAGAAATAAAAGGATCAAAGGTATTAGTAAGCATGGAAATATGGTAACAACCTTCTATGACTAGTTTATTGCAACACATACTATACACTATGTTGGTATTCCAATATGTGATGACACTGTGGGAAACCTTGGTGAAACTAAACATAGCTTTGCCTTTGGTGTTACTAGAAAGTTTTCAATGTTAAGAAAGTTCTTAGATTATGGTTCAAAGTGTAGTGGTGGTGATATTGTGTGTGTTGTGAACATTGAATGCAGATCTTTGTTTGGACTTTTATCATAGAAGAATGGAAAACAACTAGTCATAACTAAAAAATTTGATTAAGGTCCCAAGGTTTTGAGAGTCATAGACACTCCCACTTTAGAATTTGTCTTGAGAGTCAACAAATTTTCCATGTTCACTTTTGAAAAATGTTGTGGTGTGGATGCAGTTTAGCATTGAGGATGGTCTTATTCCGGTAGAAGGTTACAAGCCTTAGAGAGTTGCACTCCAGGATGGGAATGGGATAGTTGGCCCTCAATTGAGTTGTATGAAGCAATGTGAAGTGATAATGATGGTAGGGATGTCAGTGGAAAGAAAAACTACCTAGGTTTAGAGGTGGGAAAATTCATAACAACATTTACTATCAAACAATTATATTGTTGCATGCAAGACGCGTCATTATTGAACTCTTGGATTGTTGCATGCAACACTTATGGAAAGGAAGCATCATATGCATGTCACTCATTTTTTAGTTAATTTATTTCATTAATATGTGTAAATGTAATTGATCCATGTTTCTTTAAATGATTTATATATATTGTAATTAAACATTGTGAAGAAATAATAAAAAAAATCAAATTCAATCATAATGAATAATACGAGAAAAGTAATAATAATAATAATAAATGCATATACATACTAAGAATTAGGCCAAGGATTAAAATCATGGTAGGGTTGAGATGATAAAGGAATAAAACAATATAACTTTCAATGACATGAAGTGAACCAAAGTTATAGACTTATAACTTGTATATTCCTATTCTTTACATCCATTGACGAAGCCCCCATGAACATAAATTATTGAGAAAGAAAAAACCCTTGTTGTCTAGTGAGTGGTGATTTAATAGATGTGGGTTCATTATGAAGCAAGATGATAGCCAGCATGTCTTTCGAATGAACTACTTGATTTATATATAGTGTATGCCCCCGTCTTGATATATACCCTTAATTAATTTAGGCACTAAATTAATTTTTTTGAATTACTTCGATCGATGCGGATCTATTGAACATTAAATTACAATGTCAATAATGTTGATAAAAGTTTTTTTTTTAAGTTGTATAAATAGATAACAATATGAGAACAAGGGTTGCATGGCAACGCAGTCCCTGCCGAGTTAGTTGGGAAATACATGTTGAACAATGAAAATTAATATAACTAAATACACAAGTAATGAATATTTTTTGTCAAAAGATAATAATTGATGGTTGTTTGTTATTCAAAATGTATAATAAACAGTAAGTTGAATGGAACTATAATATTCATAAATATAATATAAATATAATAAATATATTATAAATATAATAATAAATAATATATTAGATAATAAATATAATATAAATATAATGATGCATAATAATAAATACATAATACAATTTTTTATATTTAGATGTGGTGATTAGTGAAATTCATTGATTATGTAATTAATTCTACATATTGAAAGACGTGAAGGAAGCAATAACACTTCAATTCTATCAACGAATTAGAAATAAGAAAAACAAATATTTTTATTATATCAAAAAATATATGTTTGTTTTCCTATATTAAACATTACATTGCATACACAAATTTATGGTAAAAAGTAAATTAATGTCACATCAAAAACAAACTCATTGCTATAATCCCATGATAATAAGAATAACATATATTAATTTACAAATAAAATAAATAATTCCAATAATCTATGGGAAAAGTTGTTTGACCTACCATCCAGGGTGTTTGCATGTAAACTCATGTCATAAGGATATTTCTCCCATCCCCATTGTATGGTCCATGAATAAAACAAGAAGCCATGGTGTTATTGTCTTATGCATGTGAACTAATGCCAAACACATTGTTTAAATTAATCTCTTAAGGATAAATTGGACAGGTACAATGATCCGCTTCGAATTTGAATGGACAATTGTAGTGGAGAATATTTTGAACACTCCATCGGTGCAATTTTTCACACAACTCAAAGCATTCACTAATTACACTAATAAAGATTGAATTAGAG
>ML828937.1:0-23783 GCA_009831015.1 Picea engelmannii
CCATCGAAGGTCATGGAAAACTGTCGAGCTACACAAAGGTTAAAACCCTCAAAACGTTCCACGAAGGTAAGCCATCCACTGTCTGCCAAATCTTGGCGGGCAAAACATTAACAGGGCCTGTTTTCCATTGGGTTCAACTCACACGACTGGTGCCATGGAGCTGAATGCATGGTAAGAGAAGGGTTTGAATTCATCAACACACAGTAACAGAGCTACCCGAATCAACCGCAATGAACGCACAAAAGGGGTAAGCATTAATGAGAGCATGCGAAGGTGGTGGAGACTGCCATGCATATTATTCATTATCCAAGTACAACCGCCAAATTTCATAGTTGTTCACTCCATAATTATAGTTAAACCATTAAGCCATGTATATAACCAATGAAATCAAATGTACATACCAATGCATGCAAGTTATACCATATCATTTAAAAATACGACATGTAAATCAAAACATGCGCCAATGTATATAATCAAAAGTTTAATCAAAGTGCCAAACGAATTCATATAGTTGCAATCCAATAAGTCGTTTTTAGATTTCTGTGGTGAGTATTTTTGAAGTTGTTTGCCGGATTATCCGGCAAACAACTTCAAAAATCCAATAAGTCATGAAAAGATTAGCATAAGGATTATATCATATATATAAAAACAAAAATAAATCATAACCCCTATGCATTAGGCAAGTCATAAAATGCAAACCCAAAGGCTAAATGTCTTCAATAAAACCAAGTTATATAATCAATCGAAGTATGAGAACCGATCAAAGGATATTGCCAATCGTGTAATGATCGAAAAAACAACTTCGAAAGGAGAAGTTTTCATGCTTACAGTCGTGAAAACTTAACGAAGACAAATGTGTAAATGTTGCAAGAAATTAAAGTGTCGCTAATTTTGGAAAAATGCGATGAAAACTTGATATTCGCAAGACATAGGTGTAGGCAGCTTATAGGATCATATAAAAAGTGAATTGGCTGCCAACAATGGCGACACATTGGTAGAAGAAGTCATCTCTACAAAAGGTACAAATTCAGATTAGGACAGCCAAGAAAATTTCAACTCAAAAATAACAACCAGAAAGTCGTTCAAACATCATCATTAATCATTTTTTTCAAGCAGTGTTTTAAAAGATGAAAACCAATAACAGTATTAAGATCAACAAGTTACGATATTAAAGATAAAATCTTCAATACTATTGGCATGGACACTGCTGCCAGCAGGCGTCCATAGTCTCGACAGGGTTTCCATTTAACCCACTTTGACATCTGTATCCTATCAAGAAGTTCTAGCTCAGAATAAAGGACATTAAAGAGGTTTCTTATATTTTTTTCAGATTTTCATGTACCCGACATTGCTTTGCTACCAGCAGGCCTGTTCAGTACCCCGACAAATTTATCTTGGCGCCATGCTTGCATTTACCCGCTGCCAGCAGACCTGTTCAGTATCCTGACGGGTTTACAAGCACTTCCCACAGCTCTTATTAATAAAAAAAAATTATTTTTATTTTGTAGATATATAGCTGAGCGGGGTGACGCTGAAAAACTTGATATTTTAGCATATTTTTAGACCTCATCAGAATTTTTTATCACTGTCCTTTATTCATCTCCAGATATGTTTTATAAAAAAAACTTCCTATGAAAGGGAGACATCTTTTGAGTCATTCCTTTACGGAAAAGGGACAGCATAAAAAGATAATAGATGATCATGACCAGCTTTGCTCAGAGATTGAAATAAGTAAACTTCTTTCAAACAACAAGATTTTCAAACATAGATATCAATTTCAGTAATATATCATTGATGTTTGTACAAACTTCCAGAAGTTATTTTCAGCGAAGAAATTTTTTCTATTGTCTTTGTCTGAATAGCTCAATGTACAGGTATGTGTATGTCAAAATCAAAAAACGGAAAGCAAACGAAAACGCAAACAAAAGAAAAAATATATACATAATATACAAGGGTAGTTATCAAGCAAAGTATCTTTTCAAGGCTTGGCCATTCACCGGATAGGTGTCAAGCTTCCCTTCAAGATTCTGCAATCAAAAGGAACTAGGACCCAACTTTTCAGCAATTAAAAATGGTCCAAGCCATAAGTTTTGAAATTTTGTGTGCTCACCCTTTCCTTTGTGTGGTTTTTCCCATTTTAAGACGAGACCGCCTACTTCAAAATTCCTATCAGAAGCAGAATTAGAATCGAACCAGATTTTAATCAATTTTTGATGTTGATCTAAATTACACTTAGCTTGGGCTATTACTTCTTCCAACTTCATCAAAGCGTTAATTCGGCTTTCTAAAGGGGGAAAATCTTCTTCTTGGAATTTTTGTGACAACTAAAGTGAAGGAAGAAGAATGTGAGGTGGCAGAATTGCTTCTCTGCCATAAACGAGAAAAAAGGGGGAGTTACCTATAGAGGATTAGGGTGTTACCCTATCATCCCACAGTCCGTTCAACAGTGCATTGTGCCAGTTCTTGTGATTTTCAACCACGGTTCTCTTGATAATTTTAATCAAGTTCTTGTTTGTTGATTCTGCTAAGCCGTTGCCCTGGGGGTAGTAACTAGAAGAATACTTCAGCTTTATTCTTTTCTCCAAAGCAAACTCACTCATCTCAAGAGAAGAAACATATGAAGCGTTGTCTAAGACTAAACAATCAGGGATACCAAAACGGGTGATAATATTCGAGTTTAGAAAGGCAATCCCCTGACTGGTGTTGACAGTTCTTAGTGCAACAGCTTCAGAGCATCGTGTAAAGTAATCTGTGGCCGTCACAATATACTTGTGCTATTACAAGGATGGAGGGTTAACTGGACCTATGATATCAAGGCCCCATTGCTGGAAAGGAGAATCTACTGAGACGGGTTGCAAGGGAAAAGATGGTTTTTGCAACCGCCCTGATGCTTTCTCACAGAGGATACATTTATGACACAAGGCATGGGCGTCCCTAAAAAGTGTGGGCCAGTAATAACCGGCTCTTAAAACCTTATGAGAAGTGGTGTCACCACTGAAGTGACCACCAGCTTCTCCTGCATGCAACTCAAGCAAGAATTTTTCTGCTTCATCTTTTTCGGGACAGCGCATCAGTATGCCGTCAAAATTTTGACGAAACAGTATACCGTTAACTAGATGAAAGGAGGCGTACTTTAGTCTCAATGCTCTTATCTTGGCGGGGTCAAGGTGACGAGGTGTTGATCCATGTTCAAGACATAATCTAATATCACTATACCAAGGACTAACGAGGTTTTGTGCGCAACAAATTAAACTTTGATCGCGTTGTTCTAGGTTTGACGTATCACTATCTTCTTGTTGTCCTATTTCCGAATCAACGATCAATTTACACAGCCCTTGGCCTCTCATGATTTGAGTTGGGGTGATCTCTAAGTCATACTCCTGCAAGGAGGTGGCCCAGTTAGCTTCTCTCCTAACTCCTTCTGTACTAACAAGTTCCTCACAACAGGGTAGGGGACAATGACTTTCGTCCTTGACTTCAAAAGATAGGACCGAAAATGATTATCTACTTTGAAAACAATGTAGGCTTGCTGATCAACTGTTGGGTAGTTAAGTTCAACACCTTTGAATGCAAAGATCATAAAGGAAATGGGTACTTCGTTGTTATCAGAATTCTTCTGAGTTAGGACTGCGACATAGGAACAGTCAAAGGCAAAAGTATATAGTGTAAAATCTTGAGAGAAGTCAGGGCTCATGAGAGACGAAGCATCTATTATGGACTTCTTTATGGCATTAAAATCTTGATTTTTTGTGGGTCCCCAGTGATATTGGGTGTCTTTCTTAATCAGGTTCTGTAGAGGCCTGACGATTTCAGAGAAGCTGGGGACAAATATTCTCACGAAGTTAATCTGGCCTAGCAAAGACTACATGGATTTCTTGGATGTAGGATGGGGAAGTTTAGCGATGACTTGATTCCTTTCGGGGTCAATAATCATCCCATCACTAGACACAATGAATCCTAGTAGTTTACCCTCTTCTACTGCAAAGATGGAATTTTTGGGGTTCAAGGAGATGTCGTATTTACGACATCGTAGCAGAACGGCTCGTAAGTGAGCTAGTTGATCATCTTTGCTTTTAGAATAAACGGTCACATCATCTAAGTAAACTATGACAGAGTGATTGATTAAGCCTCGAAAAGCAATGTCCATTTCTCTCTGAAAGGTAGCACCAACATTAATCAATCCAAAGGGCATTTTTCAATAAGCATAAGAGCCCCACGGAGTACGGAAGGTGGTTTTGAGTTGGTCTAGCGGAGACATCAGGACTTGATTTTATCCAGAGAAACCATCCAATAAAGATAGCCTCTCGGACCCAGATACCTGTTGCAGGATCTATTCCATGGGTGGGACAGGATTATTGTCTTTGTTCAACGCTCTATTGAGGTTTCGGAAATCGACACAAAGTCAAATTTCCCCGCTTTTCTTCCAAACTGGGACAAGGTTGGACACCCATTGAGTGTGCCTAACAGGAAAAATTATTTTAGCACTTAGGAGTTTATTCAATTCTTTTTGAACGGTCGGTTCTAGGTTGGGGTGCATCTTCCTTAGTTTCTGTTGGAAGGGTAAGGTTTGGGGTTTCATCAGGATGACATGCTGTATGATATTAGGATCGAACGTTTTAAGATCATCGTATGTCCATGCAAAGACATCCTTAAATTCTTTAAATAATTTAACAAAAGCAACTTTTTTTTGTCTAGAATATCCCAAGCCTAGATTGATGCACTGAGGATTTTCACTAGTTCCTAAATTCACTTTTTCATAAGACAATGAGGAACTATTGGTTTTACAATTGACCATCTTTTTAAATTTATCTTCAAAATCGTAAAACTTCTCTAATATAACCACGGATTTGGGTATGAAATTTACCATGTCCGATAGAACTTCAGGAGATTTCGGATCAGGTATTTCCGTAAAATCATGCAAATTGTCATTGTGCATGCGTTCATCTATCACCGCGCCTTGAAAGGTTTCTTCCATGTGCAGAAAGTTAATGATTTGTTGATCATCATCAAATACTCTCCAGTTTGTGATATTGTTAGGAACAGATGGTCAAAACAATAGCTCAACGGAGAATGCGTTTGGGGACAAGCCTTCTGCAGGAAGAAGTTTAGAGGCTACATTAGCTAGTAGATATGCTTCAACATTATTTAGTCTAGGAATGGAATTTATATTGAAAGAAGAAAATTTATTCATTAAACTCCATACCTCAGACTGGTAACTTTTGAGATGCGAGGAAAGACAGTGTATAGAGTCTCTTACCTGCCTAACCACTATTTCAGAGTCACCAAATACAACTAGGTTTTGAATGTTCATATCCAGGGATTTTCTGAGACCTTGCAGTAAAGCCTCATATTCTACATTATTGTTAGTACATTCAAATTCTAGTCTACAAGCCATTAATGTCTTGTTACCTGCCATATCAATAATGATGCAGCCTGCTCCAACTCCTTCTTTAGACTTTGAACCGTCGAAATATAGAGACCAATTTTGGTTTCCATCGGGCACATGGGACTGTTGCATAGAAGCTGTTGGTTGCATATATGCTACGATCTCAGACCATTGTTCTAGATTGTTGATAGGTGAGACCTCGACCATGAAATTGCCGAAGAAGGTGTCCATCCCTTGGACTTCGGGTGAATCAGCAGAAGGTGTATATGGTTCATTAAGATCCTTCAAATCTGTGACCGTGAACTTAAGGTAGCGCTCACAATTCACTCTGATCTTGTTAGGCTTACTGTCCTCTGGAAGCCATAAGTGAGACTAGTCCGTCGCGAAATAACCATGTAGCTGCTCCGACCAGTCCCTGCTCAAAAACAAACCATACACTTCTGGAATATCCACAATGATTATATCAATAACTTGATGAACCTTTGGGTTAGACGATAATCTAATCAATACATTTTTTAGTTCGCCTATAACTTTGACATTTGTCCGATCAAGTTGTATGATTTTTAAAGTAGATGGTTCCACTTCAGCGTTAATCTTTTGGAAGACAGACCAAGGCATCACATTGGATGACGCTCCTGAGTCCACCATACAATTATGCACATTTCTGTTGAAAATCTCGAAAGTTAAAAGAAATGGAGGTACATTCTTGCGAGTACTAAGAGTAGTAGCTTGTGGATTTTTACTCGCAATTTATAATGCTACTTTATCTACATTATTTACATTATTTACAGGGACTACAGGGAGGCTTCCTTTATCTTGAGGATCGGGATTATTTTTAGTGGAATTCTTCTGCGAAACTTTGCTTTGCACAACCCTATTACCAATTGAATTACCATTCTTGTCATTTTCTGAAATATTTTGCAACATTTTTTGTAACAAAAATGGAAACTTCAAAAAATCATAAATAGAAATGTTAGCCCTTAATTTTTTAAGATCTTCAACAACATCATAATCTAAGTTAGGGATGACATTACTCTGTTTAGTTTCTGCTGATTTAGATGACTTTGGAGGTGAATTTGTAGTGTTCTCGGTAGAAGGCTTGTTTGCTGTCTTACTCCTAGTGTTATAAGGGTGAACAGTCTCGAAGTTTGCTTGGAAGATGCTGTCCGAGAAGTGTCCAAATATGTTTGGAGAAGACTCTTCTTCTTGAATTGTTTCCTGTTCAACTTCCTCCTGAGAGGTGTCAGGGGGCATCAAGTTATCTTGGGCTTCTAGAATTGTTTGAAGAGCACATTCCAAACTTTCTAGGTTTAAGCCTTCGGGGGTTGGATTAGGTCGATTGGTAGGAAAAGGCTTTCAGAAAGGAGGTTTGTAGGGTCCTTTACTCGAGAAAGATTCTTCAGTTGACCTTTTTAAGTCTATAACTTGATTCAACATTTTTTGAAAAACTTTAGTTAAATTTTCCAAATCAGAGTTTTCAGGTTGTGTTTTACTTTGAGTAGGTCTCGAGAGAATTTCAATCTTCTTTTTGGAAGAAGAACTAGTTTCAGTTTCGTTGCTAGAAGAGTCCTTAAGACTAAGTATGTCTTTTTCAATCTGACTAGCCTCCTCGAAGGCTTCTAACAACRTGGSCTTTTTAGATCGTTTAACCCAAATAGCTATACTTTGATGTAAAACTTTAGTGTAGTAAKCTATTACAAGACTCTCARYAGACATGGAATTTGCAGGGATTCTATTTTTAAGCGTTAATAATCTTTGATTAAAATCTTTAACTTTTTMTTTTGGGTTCATTTTTAAKATTGAAAGATCCATGACTAAGACTTACGGTGGTTTACCATCTCCRAATTTTTCCAAAAAACATGACTCAAACTTTTTCCAAGACACGATGGTATGGGGCTGTTGGGCAAAGTACCAAGTGGATGCATTACCCTCAAAAGTATAAGGGAACAACCTACAGACAACATTTTCATGTTCAACATTGTGGAGCCTAATGGCTAACATAAATTCTTTAATATGATCTTCAACTATCTGTTTGGATTCATGATCAAACTTAGGAAGCCACTTCTCCAGGTGTTTAGGTAAAGGGTGCTGAGCTCCAGGTACAACTACAACATCCTGGTCAAGCCAGGGTCTAGCAGGGTTGTTCTGATTTACCATTGGGGTAGTAGGTGTGGAAGGCTAAGAAGGTGAATTGCCTTTGTCAGAAGAGGAATCTCCTCCAGAAGAGGAAGGATATGAGGGAGGTGGTTAAGGATGTATCCCAGATCCTCTTGCAGCGGGATTTAAGTTTGGATTTGTAGGATTCACAGTGAGGTTAGTATCACCTAATTGTTCTCTGATATCAGAGAAGTCCAAAGGTTGACCCCACAGACGGTTTGGTTGCCTAAGACAAGCTAAAGTAGTATGTGTTTTAATAACAGATTGACAAACAATCTCTTGTATGTCACCACATGTAGGATTAGGGGTTGTTGGCTCAACTATGATCTGTGGATCGTCGGTTGAAGTAGTTGATGTTTGAAGGGGAATATTATCGTGTGAATGGATTCTAGTCACTATAGGTGAGCGACTAGGGGGGGGAGGAGTCTTGCGGCTGCCTCATACCATTAATTAATTTTAGGCCCTCCTTCTAGCACCATTTGTTGACGGACGAAATTGACCGTCCGTCAACTGAGAGAGTGGAGCCGGTTTGGGGTTGTCTAATAACCCAAGCCGTTTGGAATGAACCACCCTGATGGGTTTAGCGGCTCTGTTGGCCGATCTAAGGTCCTAGGAAAACCAAAGAGAAAACTAATCTAAACTAACTAATCTAACTAGAACAAATAAAACTAATTAAATCAAAACAAACTAAACTAATATAACAATAACTAAAATACTAACTAATAAATAAAACTAACTAATATAACTAATCTAATTAAAACTAACTATTAAAAAAAAATAACTAATCTACTATCTATAGATATAAACTACTAACTAATACTATACTAACTACTATCTAAAATATAACTTATCTACAAAATATACAATATTCACAAAATACAGATTTAAATAAAACCTGGAAAACTCATTTGCAATCTTCCCTAAGATAGAGAAATGTATTTCTTTTTTGATTTTATGATTTTATAAATAAGAAATAAAAATTATTGAAATTAAACAATCTAATATACTAATTCTACACATATATCTAACTAAACTTATATCTAAACTAAACTACAAATAAATATACTACACAAACAAATGACAAACTGACCTGGAAACGCTCCAAATTTGTCCTGTGTATGATGACCTCGAAGCTGGTCGGAGGAAGGAAACTCGCACCAGATAATCCAGAAGCTTCTCGTAAACGATAGCTGCAATGCTCTTTGAGTTTTTTTACAGGAAAAACAAGACATAAAAAATCATAACAATTCTATGATTTATAAATCTCTGCAATAAGGGAAACCTGTTATGCAAAAACTTATACTTAATAATTCAACTTATGAAGAAGAGAAATATGTCATTCACAAACTGAATCAAGCAATTGCTATGTTTTTTAAACACTGGAAGAAATCAGATATGGATTATATTGATTAAATCATATCATTTGCAAAAGACTAAGATAGCTAAAGTAGTCATTAACCAAATGCAAATTGATACACATAAACATGAAACAAAAGATTGATATTGTGAAAGCTAAAGATGTAACAGAACATCAATTTTTGTCTCAGTCTGTATTAAAATTCCATATCCTTGTTCTCCCACGAATGAGGATGTTTTTATTACAAAAATAATAAGTATTTATAAGTCTTTCCACAGGGTAAAACCTCCATGTGGAGAGTATCAAACTGTTTACATAATCTGGGAAAATATTCCCAAGATCAACTAAACTAGGAAACTAAAATGAAAATAAATCATCCAAAAATCCTCTAAACTATCCATCAAATCCCATGAAATTCGATTTCACCTAAAAAGGATCCAAAATAGACAAGTTAGAAGTCTCATTTATCAATAAAATGATAAAAATTAAATTCTATAGACTAGCTACAGAATCATCTGATTCTGTAGCTAGTCAAAATGAGATACAGAATCAACATCATAATTGATTCAAAATCTTTAAAAAGAATTAAATCCAATTATCTTCCAATGATCACTTGAAAATGAATCAAAATTATTTTATCATTCAACATTAAACAATATCAAAAATGATTCAATCGAACAGAGAGATAGGAATACTCTGTTCTTCTGTTAGCACAAAATCGGGTCTTCAGAGTCATAATCGAACAGTAATAAGATTGTTTCATATTCAATTTGAAAAACATATCGTATGTGATACGATTCAATCCAACAAAAATATTTTCCACTCGTTATAGCTGTAACGATATAGCAAAAAAAATTCAAATCATTTAATCGAATACAAATATAGAAATACTCTGTTTCGATTATTGTTACAAGTCGAGTAAATGAAATCATAATCGTTTCTCAGCAAATCGAATGAAATCGTTTTGATATTCAATTGAAAACATAACAAATCGCAAACACTTCGTTATACTTGTCTCATCAACGGGAGAAATCATCACATCGAACATGATTATCACGATAACTGTATAGAAAAACAATTTAGGCTGTGAACGAATTCAAACCAAAACTGACACAACCAAAATCGTAGCAGGATCAATCAAACAAAATTTGTCATAGATTTTGATCGTTGATCCTTGCACAGTCAAAAGATAGGATCGATTAATTTTGATCACAATTGTTTCAATCAAACGAATCGTAACAGAGTTTGACCAATTTATTTCACAAAACTAAAATACAGAGTATTAATTAGAACCTGGACTCGATTCATAAAACGAACTTGCCAATTTAGAACAAAAACGAATCGATTTAGCTAAGGATTTTCACACAATTGTTATGATTCAGATTCGTCTCCAATTCGGGCGCAAATGTTATATGAGTGTATTGTTTTCAAAATAGAGTCATTCCCCTTAACTTGGAATCAATCAAAGATATAAAATCAAATGAAACAACATCGTAACAAATATCTTCCCAAAAACGTTTACTGGTCATAGCATACCAATGACAATGAAATTGGATCCGAGCAAAATCGTAACAATCAAACTTAATCAAACCGTTTATTAACTTTAGCACATGGATCATAACCAAATCAAATATGAGCATGATACAAACCAAACTATTAATTTTGTCACCTTAACAAGGCAAGCCAATCAATCAAATTTAAACAAAGATCACTCAATTCCAATCAAAATCTATTAATTTCTAAACTGGGAATAATCAAATCGTATATCGAATCAAAATTTGTTTCTATTCAAAGAAAATCTATATATAGAATGCACACAATATAACAGAGCCCTTCAAGGTGTGAACATAACTGTTTAAAAACATTATAACAACCTAGATTATTTATAAAATGACATCAAGTTTTCCATACTTGAGTAGCGACGAGGCTGCTTGTTTATACCAACTTTGAGTTTACAATAGGCGTGGCTGATTCCACATTTTTAAACAGGATGGAGTCGGTTGTCTTTTGATTTTTATCTGTCGTTTGGAGCTTAGCCTTTTGACTGGTTAGGATTGCAATCTAGTCTTCTAGTGACTGAATCTTTGACTACAGTATCGGAACATCATTATAATATCGCTCTAACCATGAATTGCATTGATCACAGGGTGACACTGTGGGTTTAGACAGAGCAGGTGAGGGTTTGGGAAAATGAGCGGGGGTTTCACAAGGCAACTCAATACCAGGGTATTTAGGATCATCCTTTAGGAAGGGGGTAGGTTTGATACAAAATCATACGAGGGTTTGGCACACAAACCTTGTGAATAGGGATATTCGCTAGCCAAGAAACGCCCCACTTCTGAATCAGAGTCCTCACTCAACACGATAGGGTTTGTCTCAACAGGGGGTTTTTGCTTGTTCCTTGTCATCCATGAAATCAAACGTGCATTCCTTTTCCATTTAACATTTGTAGTGAGGTTATCCTTGGGCTTTTTTCTCATAGGCTTAACAGTCTCAACACTCTTAGTCATAGTGTGGGGTAAGTCAATAGGAGGGTCGACCGAGGGCTTAGGCAGAAGGACATGGTAGGGCACTGGGGGTACAACCTAGACCTCACTCACCACAGGTTTGTCAACCTGTGTAGGGTTCAGATCCTCGAAACCATTTCGAGAAACGAAATTGCTCCAACTATCCCCGTGCAGACTCAAATGACAGATAATGATAAGCTTAACAAGCCCATAATGAAAAAGGCTACTGTCAGCCTGGTGTCTTTTGTACTTCTTCGACATTTTAAACAGGCTATGATGCAAATAATAGGGCATATTGAGAGAGTATCCCATAAAAACCATAAGCAAACGCAGGTGGTGGAGGAACACAAGTCCGTATCGACCTTCGCAGGTCACAAACTGCTTGATTATCATCAATAAATCGTACCAACTTTTTTAAAGCATAGTTACGGGCATACCTCTATCACAGGAGGTGATTTTGCGCGATTGAAACAACAATTTCCGCGAAACTTCCTCGACCTTGCAATTCTTAAACCAATGCTGTCCAGAGGTAGATAACCCCGTGGATGAGCTGATGAACTATTCATCAATATCTAACTGTACATCACCTACCTTGGCTCAACAACCATTGAAGGTCATGGCAAACTGTCGAGCTACACAAAGGTTAAAACCCTCAAAACGTTCCACGAAGGTAAGCCATCCACTGTCTGCCAAATCTTGGCGGGCAAAACATTAACAGGGCATGTTTGCCATTGGGTTCAACTTGCATGAATGGTGCCATGGAGCTGAATTCATGGTAAGGGAAGTGTTCGAATTCATCAACACATAGTAACATAGCTACTCGAATCAACCGAAATGAATGCACAAAAGGGGTAAGCATTAATGTGAGCATGCGATGGTGGTGGACTCTACCATGCATATTATTCATTATCCAAGTACAACTGCCAAATTTCATAGTTGTTCACTCCATAATTATAGTTCAACCATTAAGCCATGTATATAACCAATGAAATCAAATGTACATACCAATGCGCGCAAGTTATACCATAACATTTACAAATCCGACATGTAAATCAAAACATGCGCCAATGTATATAATCAAAAGTTTAATCAAAGTGCCAATCGAATTCATATAGTTGACAATCCAATAAGTCATGAAAAGATTAGCATAAGGATTATATCATATATATAAAAATAAAAATAAATCATAACCCCTATGCATTAGGAAAGTCATAAAATGCAAACCCAAAGGCTAAATGTCTTCAATAAAACCAAGTTATATAATCAATCGAAGTATGAGAACCGATCAAAGGATATTGCCAATCGTGTAATGATCGAAAAAACAACTTCGAAAGGAGAAGTTTTCACGCTTACAGTCGTGAAAACTTAACAAATACAAATGTGTAAATGTCGCAAGAAATGAAAGTGTCGTTAATTTTGGAAAAATGCGACGAAAACTTGATATTCGCAAGACATAGGTGTAGGCAGCTTATAGGATCATATAAAAAGTGAATTGGCTGCCAGCACGACGTTGATGGCAGAGTGAACCGCTTGATGATGTTTGTTGAGATGAGGTTCTTCTAGTTACCGCTATCAACGATGAAGTGCAATGTGGCACCTTTTACCCACATCTGTGAATGGAATAGGTTCTCTCCTTCTTCTGGCTCGTCTAGTTCACCGGGGTGGAGCTTGGTGGTAGAAACAACGACACTGGGTTCTACGTCAATGATCCATCTTCCCCTTTCTGGTTCTAGCTCAAAGTTATAATCCACATCTGATTCAGAGGCTTTCACTTAGGCCACCAATGATTGTTTTGAGCGGTAGTCAGCAGTGTTATGCCAAGGGCTCTTATAGAAGTTGCACCACTTCCCGGTATCTTTTTTGTCTTTCCGGTGTCCTTCTTTTCTTGCGGCTTGGACTGGTTGTCTTGATACTATCCATATTTTGTCTGTCCTTTGTTCTGTGGATTGGGGCTGCCCTTTCCCGTCTTTTGTTGTGAGGCGTTCCTAGGCCCAAATTTTCGCATCTTTTTTTTGAGCTTCTGCTCGATTTTGATGGCATATCGGTAGGCCATGCCCAAGGATGAGATGTCTAGAAATTAAATTTCATTATGGATGTATCTATGTAGAGCACCGTGATACTTGAGCACTAGATGTCTCTCTGAATCTTTGATACCTAGCTTGGTGCGTAAGGTATGGAAGATATTTGTGAAATCGGGCACTGCTTGGTCTCTTTCTTGCCGTAGTTTGGTCCATTTGGTATACAAGTCGTCATAACTTACAACAATGTAGTATTGTTCCTTAATAGAATCCCTGAAGGATTCCGAGGTGGCTGTGACAAAAAATAATGAGGTTTTCTCTGTTTCCTTTTTCTCACAAAATTTTTTCCCTCCAATCTTTGACATGGGGAACGGTTTTGAGGAGCACAAAAGTAATCTTTTCTCTATTACAAAAGTTATGGAAAGAAAAATACCCTTCTAGTAGATTCAACCACTTGTCTACAACATCTATATATATCTACCCTTCAAATATAGGAATATCGAAGTTTATTTGTACCTTGAAGGGGGCGGCGCCTCCGTTCGAAGAAGATGTGTTGCTTGTTGGTAATCGCTGAAGGATTTGGGCGAAACTATCCATCATATCGTTCCTTTATGTCATGAGGGATTCCTCAATCAACAGTTTTAAATGATATCCTATCCTGTCATCTTTTTTTTCTCATTCCATGAGAGGTCTCTTTGGCGTGTGAGAGCTTCTATCCCCAATAGAAACAAGCTCAAGACCCAACTCTTTGTACTCCGACCTCATTGGGGACATGCATTAAGACGACAAGGAGCAGAATGCTCTGATACCACTGATATAGATTTTATGAGAATAAAGAAATGAAAATTAATTATTAATAGGTGCTTAACACAAAATATCAGAGATACAGTACAACTAGTTTTCTATTCAATAACGAAATAAGTTGAAACTATAAAATGCAACGGAAACAAGCCTGCTGGAATGGTGGCATCTTATCTCTAAGAAGAGATGTGACAGTTGTGCACATTTGCAAGAAGAAGATTACGATGAGGCTTTGAAGGAATTTTTATAATAAACAAGAATGTAAAAAACCCTATAAATCCAAAAACCTAACCCTAGGAGATGAAGCGCCAAAATTCATGTGGGCCCCATTTGGGTAAGTTAGTACATCAACTTCCCGGGGTCATAACTTTTGTATATGATCTTTGTTTTAGGTGTGTGATGGCCCATTGGAAAGGTATCATCCAAGATATTTATTTTGGGGGATCAATCATGCCTTAGGAAATCATTGAGGAGCTTGATCCCAAAAAATCTTCATTTAGGCCCTCAAAATGGCCTGGAAGTTAAAACTGCTAAAAATGGTAAATTGCCAAAATTGTCAGAAAACTATTTTGAGATAGTTGGAAAAGGAGGGTGGCCACCAATATCCATATAGATAAATCATCCCTCCTTAGTAAGAAATGGTATCCATTGCATTGAGGGCCCCCATCAGATGAGAAAATTTCTGCTTAATTTGGCCTCGGGTGAGCCACTTGCCATGGTGCAGGAGTTGCCCTACTTTGACGACTTGATAAAGATTGTTCCTTTATTGTCGAGTGCACTTGATCTATGTGTCCAAAATTTGATCATTAGATGCATGTTGTATGCAGTTAGGGTTGAGCTATGTTGGTGTCAGTTGTTCTTCTACTTCTTAGGTGTCCAATAATGGTGGGAAATAAGGGTGAAGGAGATCCACGTTGAACACTGGGTGCATGCCAAGGAAGGGAAGAATGTTGAGTTCAAAAGCATTGTCCCCCATGGCCTTGGTGATAGTGTATGGCCCATAATGGAGTGGAGGAATATTTCGATGGGGTCCTATAAAGCGTTCTTTCTGCAAGTGCAACCAAACTTTGTCGCCCACCTAAAACTTATGTGGCACTCAATGTTGATCATGGCCCTGTTTGTACTTGTCATTGGACATTTGTAGGATATCTTGAACATTTTGGTAGATATGTTGGATCCGCTCAATGAACTGAGTGGCTTTGTCAGCTTAAATTGGAGGAGGAGATGAGTCGGTCGAGGTGACCGCAAGGGGAAGTGAAACATCTATGGGACCCAATGGTTGGAATCCCAACCCCACCTAAAAGGGGTTGTGGTTGGTTGAGCTATGTAGGGCTCAGTTGTAGCTATGCTAGACATAGGGAAGGCTCTCATCCCATGTGCGAGGGTAATTTGAATTATAGATGTGAAGGATATGCACAATCATTTAATTTACAACCATGGTTTCACCATCTGTCTGGGGGTGGAAGACCGTGTATTTGGTGAGCTTGGTTTCCAGTAGTGACTAGAGGCTCGACCAAAATGTGTTGATAAATTGACTATCCTGATCTGAGGAAATGGTTTTTGGGATTCAAAAATGTACCCAGACTCGTTCAAAGAAGAGCTTGGCAGTGGCCTATGATGTGATACTCTTCTTGTAGGCAACTAGAATCCCCATCCTAGAAAAGTGATCAACAACCACAAAAACACAGTCATTTCCCCACTTGGTGGATGGGGGGCCTGACCTGTAGTCCATTGAGATGGATTCCCATGGCCTGTCGGGAGTAGGAAGAGGGGTGTATAGGCTCTGTTTCTTATTGGTTGGTTTGTAAATAGCATAGGCAGTGTAGGACCAAATATACTTCCTGACCTCCTGTCGAAGTTTCGGCCAGTAGAAATGTTTCTGTAGCATCGCCACTATCATTTTGACACTGAAGTGTCCTACCACCCGATTGTAGTGGGCTTCCCATATCATATTTTCTCACTCACTTGATGGAACACAGATATGTCCTAGACGATACAAAAACCCATTCCAAAGATGGAAATTATCGACAATTGCGTTTTCACCCAACATTTGGTAGGTGGTGGCGAAGTCAAGGTCTGTCTCATAGAGTTGGGGCCACCCAGATGTATCATGGCCACAACAGTCTAGCATCATTGTGAGTGCCACGACTGGCAGTCTGCTGAGGCAATCATCGACGCAATTGGTCCTTCCTATTTGATACTTGATGTTGAGGTGGAATTGTTGCAAGTATGTGGACCACTTTTGATGGCGATCATTCTGCAATTTTTCCTCTGTCTGCATGAACTGTAGTGGCTTATGATCAGTGTGGATGATTGTCTCCTTCCCAAGAATGTAATGTCTCCACTAGAAACATGCTTGTACAATGGAGTACATTTCCTTGTCGTAATTAGGGTACTTATGGACAACATATGACAGTGTCTCACTATGATAGGCCACGGGGTGGCTGTGATGAGTGAGAACGATGCCCACAACATAGTCTGAATCATCTATCTCGATTTCAAAGGGATGTTGCAAGTTTGGTAGTGAAAGTAATAGGGTTGAGCACAAGTGTTGCTTCAAATCATCGAACACTTGTTGTTGGGGCCAGCCCCACACAAATTTCTCCGTACCACCACCCTAGTTTATTTGGCTGAGGGCCCATGAAGTATGGGAGAATCCCAACACGAACCTGTTGTAGAAATTGGAAAGGCCCAAGAAGATTTGAAGCTCAATGAGTTTTGTTGAGGATGGCCAGTCATGGATGAGTTGGCTCTTGCATGGATCCACATGTACACCATGTTTATCAATGATGTATCCTAGGTAATGGACCTTGTCCATGTCGAAGGATCATTTTCCAAGTTAGCGTATAGCTTGTGCTCCCACAGGGTGTGCAAAACCTGTTGAATATGCTGCAAGTGTTCGACCCAAGTCTTGTTKTAAATTAGAATGTCATCCAGATACACCACTACAAAGGTATTGGTGAATGGTCACATGATATCATCCATCATCCTCATGAAAGTGGCTGGAGCATTTGTCAAACCAAAGGGCATGACCAACCATTCAAAAAGGCCTTCCTTTGAYTTGAAGGCARTCTTCCATACACCCRTTTGTTCTATTGGGACATGGTGGTAGCCAKAMTTTAGATCAATCTTKCTGAAGTATTTGGCCCYYGTGAGTTGATCAAGGAGGTCRTCRATTCGGTGAATCGGGTACCAGTTCCTGACTGTKATTTTATTCTGATCTCRGTAATCAATATAGAGTTGTCAGGGTCCATATTTATTCTATACCATCATGTTTRGGCTCTYGCAAGGTGATGAGATGGGATGGATGTGCCCCTTGTGGAGMAATTCTTGKATTTGTCGCTTGATCTCCCCATTCTCTAACAAAGAGTGTTGATAARCAGGCCCATTGGGAAGTGATGCGTTGGGGGTTAGATCAATGGGGTGCTTGACCTGGTAGTGCAGAGGTACCCCTGTAGGTGAGGAGAAGATATCCGAGTATTTTTCCATGACCTTATCTACTTGCTTCTACTGTGTGGAGAGGTCGGTCGTAGAGACCCTGGATGTGGCTATGATATTTCTTTTATTCTAAGATTGAATCATGAAGAAGAAAAACTTCCCTATTTGAGAGATGACCTTCCTGCATTTCTTAGTAGAGATCAAGGAAATAGCATTATGTGGGACTGCCTCGAGTATCCTGTACAATTTCCTATTCAAAGTAATAATAACACTACGAGGCCTAGACTCATATACACCATGACATTTCCATAAATAAGGTTGTCCCAAAAGAACATCACAAACTTTGAGAGGAGAAACACAACATAATACCTCGTCTTTGAAGGGCTTGATGTCGTACGACAGTCGACACTATTGGCTGACGTGAATATTGCTTCCTTGGTGGAGCCATCCAATGGTGTAGGGTTGTGGGTGTGGCATTGTTGGCAGAGCCAGTCACTTGACGATCTCTACTGAGATGATGTTCTTATGGCTATAGCTATCAATGATGAAGTGCAACGGGGTGCCTTTTACCCACATCTGTGAATGGAAGAGGTGCTCTCCTTTTGTCTCATTTGATTCACTAGGCTGGAGCTTGGTGGTAGCAACGGTGGCACTCAGTTCCATGTCAATGATCCTTATTCCATTTTCTGGTTCTGGCTCAGAGTCATAATCTGCATCTGATTCAGAGGATTTCACTTCGGCCACCAACTAAATATTTGAGCGGAAGTCGATAGTGTTATGCCAAGGGCTCTTATGGAAGTCACACCACTTCCTAGTATCTTTGTTTGTCTTTGTAGTGTCCTTCTTTTCTTGCGGCTTGGACTAGTTGTCCTAATACTGTCCATGTTTTCTTTGTACTTTGTTTTGCGGGTTAGGGCTGCCCTTTCCCGGCTTTTGTTGTGAGGGGTTCCTAGGCCCAAATTGTTGCGTCTTTTGTTTGAGCTTCTACTCAATTTTGACGGCATATCGGTAGGCCGTGCCCAAGGATGAGATGTCTAGAAATTCCATTTCAGTATGGACGTATCTATGCAGAGAACCACGATACTTGAGCACCAGATGTCGCTCTGAATATTTGATACCCATCTTGGTGCGTAAGGTATGGAAGATATTTGTGAAATTAGGCACTGCTTGGTCTCTTTCTTGCCACAATGTGGTCCATGTGGTGTACAGGTCATCATAACTTCCAACAGGGTAGTATTGTTCCTTAATAGTAGCCATGAAGGATTCTCAGGTGGTCATGACTTAAAATAATGAGGTTTCCTTTGTTTCCTTTTGCTCACAGAAATTTTCCCACCAATCTTTGACATGGGGAATGGCTTTGAGGAGTGCAAAAGTAATCTTTTCTCTATTCAAAAAGTTATGGATAGAAAAATACACTTCTAGTATATTCAACCACTTGTCTACAACATCTTCATCTATATGACCTTCAAATATAGGAATATCGAAGTTTATTTGTACCTTGAAGGGGCGACGCCTTCGTTTGAAGAAGATGTGTCGCCTGTTGGTAGCCGCCGAAGGATTTGCGTAAAACTATCCATCATCTCATTCCTCTGTTGCATAAGGGATTCCTCAATCAACAGTTTGAATGGATCTCATGTCCTGTCATCTTTCATTTCTCCTTCCATGAGAGGTCTCTTGGGCATGCAAAAGATTTTTTCCTCAATAGAAACAAGATCAAGACCTAACTCTTTGTACTCCGACCTCGTTGGGGACATGCATTAAGACAACAAGGAGAAGACTGATCTGATACCACTGGTCCATATTTTATGAGAAGAATGAAATGAATATAGATTATTAGCAGGTGCTTAACACAAAATAAAAGAGATATAGTAAAACTGGTTTTCTATTCATTAACGAAATAAGTTGAAACTGTAAAATGCAGTGGAAACAAGCTTGCTAGAATGGTGGTGGCTTATCTCTGAGAGTAGATGTGACAACTATGCACATTTGTAAGGAGAATATTACAATGAGGCTCTAAAGGAATTTTTACAATAAACAAGAATGCCAAAAAACCTAGACATCCAAAAACCTAACCCTAGGAGATGAAGCGCCAAAAGTCACGTGGGCCCCATTTGGGTAAGTTAGTACATCAACTTCCCAAGGTCGTAACTTTTGCATAAGATCTCTATTTTAGGCGTGTGATGGCCCATTGGTAAGGTATCGTCGAGGAGATTCATTTTTGGGGCTCAAACATGACTTCAGCTATCATTGAGGAGCTCAATCCTGAAAAACCTTCATTTAGGCCCTCAAAATGGCCCCGGAAGTTAAAACTGCTAAAAATAGTAAATTGCCAAAATTGTCAGAAGATTGTTTTGAGCCAGTTGGAAAAGGTGGGTGGCCATCAATATCCATATGCATCATTGGTGCACAAGGTATGGAAAGTATTTGTGAAATCCAACACTTTTTTTCTCTTATTTTTTTGTAGTGTGGTCCATCTCATGTATTGGTCTTCATAGTTATCAACAAGGTAGTATTGTTCCTTGACCACATCGACAAACAAATCCCAAGTGGGATTGACCCCATATATCCTAGTTTCCTATGTGGAACTTTTATCCTAGTAAGTTTCCCACCAATGTTTGATATGGGGGATATCCTTAAGGAGTGTGAAGGTGATGTTTTCCTTGTCGGAAAAATTGTCAACAAAGAAATAACCTTCTAGCAGATTCAACCATTTTTCTAAGAAATCCACATATATATGACCTTCAAATACTGGAATATCAAAATTAAATTCTACCTTGAAGGGAGAGGTTCCTCCAAAGGGGTTTCTTGATGAAGATGTGCATGTTTCTATCGGCGGGCGTTGAAGGATGTGGGAAAAATTATCCATCATTTCGTCCCTCTATCGCTTGAGAGCTTGCTCAAGAAACATGTTAATAGAAACTTATGCTTTGTCATTTTTATTTTTTACCACCATATAGAGTATCTCGGGTGTGAAAGAGCAATTTTCCTCAAGAGAGACAACCTTGAGACCCAACTTGCTATAATCAGACCTTGTCAGGGATGTGCACTAAAAAACGATCAAGAGCATCTTGCTCTGATACCAAAGATATGGATTATTTTTGGAACAAAATGAAAGTCGAGATATTTCAATGAAATTTACATAAAAGTTTCCAAAAACATAGAAATACATCAATACATGCTTTTTATTAATGAAATAAATGCATTGAGACTGTAAAAATACAGCGTGCAAGACTCACTAGAATGGTGGTAGCTTTATCTTTGAGAAGATATGTCACGTCTATGCTTATTCAAATGAATATGATTATAATGAGGCTCTGAAGGCCGTTTTATTGTAAAAGTGAATGCCAAAAACAAAGACATCCAAAACCCTAACCCTAGGAGATGAAGCACTAAAAGTCATGTGGCCCCCTTTGGGGTAAGTTAGTACATTAACTTCCTAGGTTCGTAACTTTTTCATATAATATTTGTTTTAGGTGTGTGATCGCCCATTGGAAAGGACCTTTTGAGAACTACACATTATGCCGTCAAATTTTGACTTCATCTATAGTTTGATTGTGGAAAGCTAAGAAAAAACCGTTTAGAGCCCTAAAATGGCCCCAGAAGTACAAAAAGATGTACTAACATGAAAATTTCGAAAACAATTATGTTGGAATATGTGGGCGGCCATAAATTTCCACCTATATACCGTGTAGGGATTCAATTCATCCCCATAAGTTCATAACCCACAATTACAAAGAAATTTCCCCATTACAGAGAAACATGTTGAACTGAAAACTATCTATATGAGCCAATTGGAAGTTGGAATAGGTGGTTGGCCACCGATATCCACCTGGATCAACTACACAATCTCTCCACAAGGAATCATTCACCTATGATAAAAAATTTAGGTTTGTAACACTATATATGGTTCTCGATGCATAGGTTGTGGTTTGATGAAAAAAGGCGTGATTTTTTGTCGGAAAAATAAGTTTCTTATAGAAAGATCATTTTGGCACAAGAAATAACCTTGTATAGAAAAAATTCTCTTTTGTCGAAAAAGGATCTATCATTAAATAGTCTTCAATAGAAGAAAGGAGATAAATTTCATAACAAAAAGAGTATTTTGTAGTAGAAAAAGTTTTCTATAGTAGAAGATATTGGTTCCATAGTAGCATGCACTACTTCTATATTAGCATCTATTAGAAATCCATTACTCCTCCTACATGTTTTGTAACAATATTCTATAGAATCATTCATGCATTTGATCATTAGTCCTCAAAATACAAAGTAGGCTGAAGTAATAATTGTTGGGTATGTTTTATATTATTTTCACAACTAGACCTAGTGTTTGAATTGTGCCATATGTGTGGTAGGGTTGTAGGGGGTCATGAGCCCCCTTTGGTGGGGGTTTCGGGGAAACACCCACAAAAAGTTTTATTTTGGCATTTTTTTCATATGTTTTTTGGAGGTTTTTCGACACATGGTTTTCTAATTATGGTTAATAAATTAGGGTTGTTGACTAATCTATGTCAATGTATTAGGGGTTTTGGATGTCTTTGGATCCTATATATTGTATTTCAATGTAAACAATGGATATTTTATGAACATAAAATTATAGGTGTGTCTCTAAACAGGTTGTTGGTTTTCCCGGTTTGGTTTTCGAGGGTAAATTTATGTGTAATGTATGTGTGCCATTGTATCGTTTCTATTTTTATTAAGAATATGTTTTCAATAATTAATTGTACAAGGTTAAAATATACAATCATGCCAACTTCATATTAGGTTAGGAGAAGAGACTCATGTTCTTCCTCTCACCATTCCCACAACCCTAATAAAATTTTAACTTTTTATCCTTTTGACACTCACTTTAGGGCCTAATGCCTAGGGTTTTGATTCAATACCATGCATTAGTCCTTGACACCCATCCTTAATTGAACAAACCTCAAAATGTACCTACATACCACTTATAGCCTATGGTGGGTTCAATATTATTTTCTTACTATCACCTTAACAAGAATTGGGGAAAACATGATGGTAATCCACTAGAATCCATCTCTAATACTTTGTAATCAAAGTCCAAGTATCATACATCATTCATTTTTGTGAGCGCTGAGTAATATTAAAAAACAAGGGTGAAAAGGGTCATTGAAAATTAACTTGTCCAAAACAAAAATCACAAATAGTGTATTCTTCATCAAGCCTCCTTAATAGACCCATGAGATGAATGGAAGAGGAAAGAATGGCCACATAGGGGAAACAATAGAAAATGGAGGAATGGGAAACCCTCTACCTTTAAAAGGATGCAAAAATGTAGGACATATAAATATTCAAACAATGCACACGTCCAATGGCATAACTCTAATGGGTTTGATTTATGATCATTATTATCAACATGTGTCAAGAAAAATGTGAGGGTACTCCACCACACTCTATGTTTAGTGTTACAAATTTCATGATATGGGAATTAATCCTTGTTCATCAAGGTGAGTGGTGGGGTATCATGATGATTGTGCTCCAATGTTTAGGTGGAGATAACTCATTTATCACTATTGTTTGCATGAAATGGTAGTTCCATCAATTAAGGCATGGTATATACAATACAATATATCCAATCAAGAAACAATAGCCTTAACACCCACATGTGATTCCAAGTAATTTTAATATTTGTATCCCAAATAAGGAAATAGGAAAAATTATCATGTGATAATGAGTATATATGACAATAAATAAACATACACCACCCTATGAATAACCCAAGGCCAAATTTTGAATGGAATTTATGGAAAACTAGGATACTTCTACACTTTACATAGACAAAAACTTTAAGGTAAACAATAGGCATATTGAACAAGTTTCTATTATTAATGGCTTCTAATTCCCACTTGAAATGCTAAGAGGTTTATAAGTACCTCTAAAAAAGATTCACACTAAAACAAACAAGAAAATTCAAATGACACATAGAAGGGACATAGAAATGAAATATAATGGTGTTTGACAATATATAACAATTTTTCTTAGCTACTACCATAAGGAATTTTGAAAATATCACAAAAATATATTTTTCAACTTGAAATAGAGGATAAATTCACCTTTTGGTGTCCCACCTATCATAATATTAGAGGTTGATTTCATTGTCATTT